>KB672813.1:1608225-1645398 GCA_000349145.1 Anopheles dirus | reverse complement strand
AGTGTGCATCGGTTGACCGAATGTCGCCGTCTTCCCGGACCAATGATCGAGCATGTTTAGCATGCAGGCAAAATGATCGATTCCATTCTCAGGGACCCTCTCTTGCGGAACGCGCTGGTAAAGACGTACGATCACCGATTTTGGAACGGTTTTTGGACGGTTTGGACGGTTGGGACGGTTCTTCTTGCTTCGAAAACAGGATGAGCATCGCCTCATGTCTTATGTAATATGATAAGTAAGTTCAATATCCTCCGCAACATTAATCACCGCACTCCACCACCACATTTGCGGATAATGTTGATGGTAGCGTGATAAAAAAAGTAAAGTGATACACAAGAGCGGAGTCGCCGCGATAAGCTGACGAAATGCCGCTGCCACGATTGCATCAGCCAAATTCCTAGGTGGGACACGTAGCAAACACAAAAACGAAAGACAGCACAAGCAACAACACAAAAAAAAAAAACTGCATGAACAAACGCCGAAATGAATCCATCAAATATCGTACGGTGGGGTGTTGTGTCCAGTCAAGTATAGCGCGCGCGCTCGCACTCGACCCAAAGGCAAGTCCGTTCGTTCGTCCGTCCGTCCGTCCCCCCCGCGACTCTACCACGTGCAGGAGGATCGATCCTCAAGTCAAGGTTACTACACGCTGGCACACCACACACAACAATTCGCTGCATTAGATTCTTTTGTTTCGCGAGCACACACACACACACACACACACACACACACACACATCGCACAAACCACAAAAAGCCGCTCCCAACCTACGGGAAAGCGAGCCAAAAAAAGCAAGAAAATGGATTGAAAAATATTGCTCCGGGTGATTGAAAAATTAATCAAATGTTTTATAAATGACACCCGGTCGGTGGGACGTATGCCTTTCTCTCCCCTTCGCTAACTATAAACCAATTGCCAAGACGTCCCCCGTTCCGGGCGAGTGAGTTTTTCTTCAATTGTGCTCCTTTTTCCTGTCCAAGTTGGTCAGCACACAACCAAGCGGCAGGTGATGGCGTGTGTACACACGTTTCCACCGTGGCACACTGGCCAACACCGCGGTGGATGCACTTCAATTTCGATTTCAAACATGTGCGTGCGTGTGTGTGTGTCACGCTGCTGGGTGTGCCGCCCCGAATGGGCAGTAATACGGCAAAAAGCTAGGCTAGCGGAAGCTTCCGACGACGACAGGAAATCGAACCGCGCGCCTCAAACACACCGCGCAAAGATGATGAAATCGTTAACTTAATGGAGGAACTGGCTGGCCGGTCTCTTGTGTGCCGAAAGGAGACGAGAGGTGCAGCAGTAAAAAGGAAGTTCTATAAATATTTATACACGGACCGCCGCGCCATTGGACAAAGGAGGGAAACATATTCTTCGTTTGGAAGCTCCTCCGGTCACTCAGCGGCTAAAGGTGTTGTTGACTTTCTCGTAGTGGATTGGTTTTTTCAGTTCTTCGTTCAACGTACAACGCTTGAAACAAAGCACAATTCAAAATTGCAATCAGAAAACATGACGATTCAGATTTTTAATATGGCAAAAAGTGCATGCAATGCGACACAATGATTCTCTCCTCTTCTTGCCTTCATCGAGTCTTCCGGATCCAGAAATATGGTGTTCCTTAAGAAAATTGAAACAGAAACATCCGATTCTTCAATGTGTTGTCTTCAAGGAAAAAAAAACTGCAGAGCTAACCATCACTACACCTTTTCATTACAATTTTATAGATCATTTGATCCTCTCAGTACCAAGACGAATATATAGCTAAAATCATCATTCGAATTCGGCATCATTAAGTCCCTAGCATCTATAACTATAACATTTGGAAGAGATGTCCTCATGCCACGCCAGACAACATAATGCTTGCGCAAAATGCGTTTCCACACATGCTTTGTTTTCGTTTCAATCGGAACCAAGAACACGCACACACGAAACCAACATAAAAAACGCCCAAATTGTGTCCTCATTTTCCATTTGCTGACTCTGTTTTATTTCGGTACGAGAGACCAGTCGACCACGCCGGGCCTAGGCTACGCTACTACACGGATGCTGCTGCCAAGTAACACTAAATTGCACCGGTCGCGGCACCGATGCACTTTGGTGGTGGCACCATCTTCTCAAGGCGTTTCGCATGGCCACGCACAGCGTAGCATAACGCAGCGGTCAACGAACGTTTGGCTTAGAAAAAGAGCGCGGTGAGAGGGAACCATCCCAAGAGCACGAGATGAGTGTGCCCCGTAGTCCGTGTGCTCCTCCTTTGGCTTTTGGCGCCAGGAAGGGCTGGAACACATACCGTAGAGGAAGCTACCCAACCGGTGGTCGTTGCAGTCTTATCTCCTCAGTAGTACTCCTTCAAATACTCGTCCAAAAAGCCCATAACGGAGATCACTGCTCCAACTGCCGCTGCCTCGAGAGATCGGAGAGGAGAAATAGTGAGCAAACGTTGGAATGTCCGTACAAGATCGTGCAGTTGCAGCATCCACACATTGCCCTAGCTCGACTCTCCTCTCAGTCTCTCCTTTTCATGATCATTCTCTTCCACATCGCAGGCCCGATCGGAGCAGCATGAGAGCATAAAAGCGAGCGCAACACACCAACGACACGCAGCATACATTTTCGCGGTTGGTGGATCTATTTTTAGCACCACTTACAGCAGGCCCCCGCCGTACCGGCCACACCGAATGCGAATGATTTATTTTAAACTCTCACCACACACCAACATCTCCGCGCGCGCGCGCGCGCTCGCGGCGCCCAGAAGAAGGCCGTAAGAAGAAGGAACTGACCCCACACCGGCAGGCATTTGGGATGGGTTGGAGGGAGAGAGCCATCCGCAGCTCCAACCCCACACACCTTCACATTCTTTCCCGTCAGTCGGAGGAAAAAGAAAGTATGCTGCGCACACAGCCACTGAGAGTTCGCGGCGCGCGAATTGTGCTTTTTGCTTTGCCGTCCGTTTGCCTTCTTCCACACATTTCCGCGCTGGTGCTTCTAGGGATACAGATATGCTCGGCAAGTTTACAGTGGCCAAGCAGTCCGCCCGCTTTTGCGGCAAAATATAATTGATCGACATGTTTACGAGAAGGAGAAGAGGCTTCTTCAACCTTTGAGAAGCAAAAAAAAAACAAGTGATTGAATTGCGTCAATGTGAAGTAAACACACGGAGGACGCGGAGATCGCGGATATGCTGGTTGAAGAGAGGGGTTTGTTTTACACGGTTGCCTTCTTCTTTTTCTCGTGTCTCGCATCCACATGCATTTTGGCGTAGGCCAGTTGTTTACAGAACAAGCACGCAAATTTGGTTGTGTAGATGAAATACTTGGAGATTGCGTTTTATCCTAAATGGAACACTGATTGGATATTTAAGTCACGATCGAACACGAGAGATGAGCTCTTAAGCCACTTGCTTGTTTGTATTCAAACGATGAGTAATACACGCGACTGAAATTCGCCAAACTGGAGAAGAGTCAACCACACAGGTTGCAGACGGTTTGAACGAACTGAAAAACACTGATCGTGGGACGTCGTTCCGTCTCTGCACACCTTCTCAAAAAGGAAGACAACCACGTCCCGGTGGTAAATAACACCACACCCGGGGGGCTCACACCACAGTACAGTGTCAAAGTGAAACGGAACACCGAAGGAATTCCACGAAACGTCATCGGCCATCATCGTCTGACGCGACCGGCGCCATTGCTCACGAGATGGAATAGGGCGTAGGAAGAAATCGCATCCACCAGTAGAGTTTCTACGCGGAGATCGGATGTGAAATCTAGAGTAAAAAGCAACCGATTACAACATGTCAGCGTTTACCTAATCGTAGAACAGTGATAAATTGTTCTGAATGTTGTAATAAAACGTGATATAACTAGTAAACAAGATGAAAAACGTTGCATTATTGGTGTACGTCCTGAGCAAGAGTGACTCACTCAGAAAGAGTTGTAAACGACCACAATGAATCAAATTAAAATTGAATGAGTTTGTGAGTGAGTGAGGAGTTAGTGATACGTAATGGAGTGAGCAACTATTCTCAGCGACTAACGACTCACTAAATAACTTGTTCACTCGGGTTTTGATTAACTCACCGCTGCCGGCTACGCTCACGACTCACGCACGATGAGTTGAATCAAAATGCTCTCGTGTTTTGTGTGATTTTTCTGGACTTTCATGAGATTTAATAAATGACTAAAATCTCTATGATGAGCGAGTTGACTCGCTAAAATGGATGATTAATTCCAAGTTGAATATTCATCCAATAATGGTTACTCAATCATCTAACAGCACCAAAAGTATGGAAGCATGGAAAAATGTAATAATTAGTACTTCATTATGTTTATTTTTCCAATTTGATGGAAACCAGTTAGTGATCATTTCACGGACTTCAATGTACAGCGGCGTTGCGTCGCTTACTGCTCACTTACTTATCCCTCCTTCCAGCTTGTGTTTGTTGTTTGGTAAGAGCAATGTGTCACGTTTGCCGATTATAAACGACTTCATATCAAGGGGTGGTCGCAATTACCAAGGGTTTCCCAAACCCGGAAAAACACACTTCAGAGAAAATTACATTACAGGAAAGCAGGCAGTTACCGTACACGCTGTTATCGGTGCAAATTGAAATTATACTTCAAATATTGTTTATCTTCTCTTCGAGGTGCTGCTGTTCGAGTGGGCTTATCATACTTCCGCAACACACTACACACGACGGATTTTTAAACGGCACCAGTAGAATGTAATTAAAACAAGAAAAGGTGCATACAAAAGCGAATCGATCCTGGCCGGTTTTGCATACAACGCAGCGCGGTCGTTCGACCCAGCAACAGCAGCAGCAGCAGCATTCTTTCAGATAATGGCTTACAAATGACATTATCTGCGTGATAGACAAAAGTCGGCCACCCACGCGCATACACAACTGAGCCAAGGTTGAGAGGACGACACACTGGTCACACAGAGAGGGAGGAATTCGCTAGTCGTGCCAATAAAATCCAGCTGGTCGTCGTGTGGTGCCGCCAGAAGAACACAACAGCAAAAACTCTGACTCCCAACTCCAGAAAATCGATGCAAAATTATTCCATCAATCGGATGATTGGGGTCTTCCTGAGAAGCTCGGAGCCCACCACCGCCGGCCATCGCGCTCCCGTCGTTGTGGCGCTGTTGTGGTTGATTGATTTTCCGTTCCATTCCGAAATGGAAATCGAATTTATCGTTTTCCTCTATGGCAAAAAAAAACCGCAAACACATACACACTCAGCCGGATGGACAACATTGTGTGTGTGGGTGGAGCGACTGCAGTGAAAATGAAGAAGAAAAAAGCTCATTCACACAGATCTTCAACGGTATCTCCGTTGAAGATTTAAGGAGCTATTCCTGCTGCAAAGACACATACAGTATCGGAAACACGTAAACTCGATCTAGAGATTAGCCATTATGTTTTCACGAGTCATGTGTCGAATGCATACGGAAAAACGCACAGACTTTTGAATCTTCCTTGAGAGGAATGGTTCCAAAATCTCTAATGTGGAGTTGGAGATAGTGTATATCCGATGCAGTTCGGGGTTCCCCATCCAGCTGTTGCTGCTGAGTGCGTACGTGACTCGCGACACAGTGATCCTTCACCGAACCCGTCTGTCTCGTCGTCTCAACCGATGGTTGCCAGAAACCAGAACCAGACACCCGAAAAAAGAATGTAAAAGACGCACAGATGTCACAGAGTCATCGCCGCTCGACTGAAGTTAAAAGCTGATAAGTTATGCTCTCTTTAGCCAGACGGACCACTAGGGGGAGGATGGCCGAAATATATTTCAGATGTCGTGTGTGTGGGCGCGAGCGACAGATTATGGTGGGGACGACATAACGCTCCACTAGCCGGGGGTCGTCGGTCTGACGCAATAGTAGTTTCAAAGTGCGTGCTTGCGCGCGCGTGTATTGGTGAATTTTTGGTAAGTTTGTGAATGAAAGCCATAGCCGCCGTCGTCATCTTCCCCCTCCCTTACGTTCTGCTTCCAGTTGACAATCGATTTCCACTTTTCATGGAGGGATTTGGTAGAGATAAAAAGATAAATACACATCAAGACGAGCTGGAGAAGGCGAGGAGGAATGTGTGTTTCGTTCGAAGCACGATAAGCGTGGAAAAAACGAGTTCCTAATGCGGATTTTTTTTTTGTTGCTTCACTTCTTTTCGTCCGCTTCTTCGTCCACCGTAGCAGATTCGTTGTGTCCTGGTTTATGGGATCCAAGGACGCGAGACGGCAGTGAAAGTGTTACCACCCGGAACCGCGTACGCGCCCCCTCAGAGCGCAATGCACTTTTTCACGCAACCTCTGCGCCACTAACCCGCACTAACACGCACACACACACACACACAAAAGCGTATTAAGAACGAGATTGTCGAAATAAAACGCGATAATGAGAATGTGCTTGTCGTTTTCGAACGCGCACACACACACACACAGGCGCCAACCCACTTAAAGGGGGGAGGGTGGTCGCGCATTCACGCACACACACGCACACGTGCGCGAGCGTCGCGAGTGCGTCCGTGCGCGTGTAATAATCGCGTGCACACTGCTCACGCACACACACACACACTATTTCTTTTTTTCTTCTCGGATTTCTCATACGGAAGACCGAAATGGTAATTTGATTAAATTAAATGCTAATAATTTCAACTGATTCGAATGCGATCGAGCATTTATCACACGCGCGCACAGACACCCACACACCTAGTAAACACGTGCACAATTTTCCTGTTTTTTTTTTAAGTATTGCTTTGCAAAGATCGCACCCGACCGATGACTTTTCGATGTGACACATAGAGAAAGAGAAAGAGAGCACAGAAGTCAAACTGGCACAACGAACACCGGGAAAAGTTGATGGCCACCACCACCACCGGCATGTGCATGCGTGGGGGTGCCCACCCTCTGTAGTAATTTATTTTTATTTTGTGGTTTACATTTTTGTTACAACTTTCCACACACCTTCATCCCTCTACTAATGTTGTTGTATGTTGTGCAGAAGCAAAATCGAAATGCCAAACGCATTATTCATCCTGCTGGGTGAAAAAGGGTGCAGTAGTGTTTTAGTGTATTGAACACGGAAGATAAGACCCCCACCAAAAAACGTGTTCAAACGCAGGTAGGCATGACAAACCACAATCGTTGGAACCTTTGCATCACGTGTAAAACCAAAACTGAAGTTAATCTTCTTTTCTGACTCGAAACGACTCGATCAATCAAGCAACTTCTTCTTTCGATCTTTCTAGAAGCTCGTCCCACATACAAAAAAAAGGAATACTGTTTTGTTTTGGTTGCGATCGATCATTTCCGATCGTCTTTTATCACTTTCTACGGCCTTCTCGCTCGTGCACCAAATATCATTCTCGCTCTTTCTCTTTCTCTTATCATTGATGGAGAGCAAAAAAAAATGGACTGCACACTGAATCTCGGATGCGCGATCACGAAATTTTCTATCACCGACTTTTTTTCGACACGCACACAGCCGCACGCAAAACGCACGAGACTTAAGCCGAATGGATAACACGCGCGCGCGCATTCGTTCGTACGGACACGCACACACACACACGCACACAGGGCGACACTCTCACGCACGAAGAAGTGCCGACGGACACCGCAACGGGGTGTGTGACGTTGACGTTTTTCCAACCCCCGTCTTCCGCTCCACACCACACAATTAAAAAAAAACGTTCTCGCATCTCACACACGCATTCTTCGTCGGTGGTAGTTTTCGCGTTCTCTTTCACACACTGCTGCCAAAGTGTGGGAAGAAGAACAAACCGACGGCACTACGGGAAAGAAGCGGAACGTCGAAAACTGCAACACTGGCACGAAATCCATGTAGGCGCGGCGGCGGCGAGCGATTTTTGCGAACGTGTGCATCAAAGGCAGATAAGCAGGCGACGAACGCGATCGCGCGAAATCATGTCGAAGCGACAACGCAACAAAAACGGTGCATTGAAGAACACCACCGAACCACGTTCGAAGCGTGTCATATCGGTTTGATTGTAATTACAAATTAATACGAAAAAGAAACACCAACACTTGGGCTGTATGTACTGTAGGGGTTGATTATTTCTTCTTTTTGTCTGTTTCCTCCGTGCGGCTCTTGCTGCAAAAGGACGGAGACGTGGATGCAGCCGCGCGCGCGAAACACTTCCAAACGTACGCGTGTCTTCGTCGGTACTGCTGTTTGGGGTACGTACGTCGACGTTCCGAAGTTCCGTCTGCGAGAAACCCGCGCGGACTCCGTATCGCATGCGTGTGTGTGTGTGTGTGTGCGTCCCGGCTATTGGGGAGCCTTCGCTCTCCCTCTCGTGCTTGTTCTCGTTTTCTGAACTCACGCGAGAGAGAGAGAGAGTGCGAGAGGTTGATAAAGAAACACGCCGGGAAGGATGCGAATTTCGTATGGAAACGCCGCCCCAACGAGAAGTCCACGGGATTATCGTCTCCCCAGAGGAGTTCGATGTTCGACCGAACGAGAGCAAACTGTGCGGCTCCATCAGCCGGCTCCGGAGAGAGCGGAAGAGCGATCAAAGGCAGAGCGAGAGAGACCGAACTACTCGAAGCATCTCCGTCACTCTTCTAACCACCGTGTGGTTTGGGGAGCCAGCGTTGAACATTTCTGCTGAGCTCCACACCGGTCGCTCTCCACGCGAAGGCAAGAGAGCGCCGCAGCGAACGATGAGAGCAAAACCGCCGCAGCTCCACAAACTCGCGGTCGATAGTGATGCGAGATGATGATGGACCCACCACCGCTCCCTTTCGATCGCTCAATTAGCTCTAATGACGGGCCTATAAGTATTGACCCAAAGCAACGGACGGACGACTAACTTCATGCGCAAATATTCTAAACTCATCAAATAACTATTTGCAAGCAGCGCCAAAAAAAAAATGAGCTACACAAAAAGACATGAGCACGGGATAGGGGGCTGTGAAGTCATTTCCTGGAAGGATCATGTGTGATGAATACAACAGCACACAGCGCACCCTGGAGAGAGCACTGGAGCATGAGCGTGTCTAATAGGACGATCCGGTGATGTAAAAGGGGTTTTCATTATTGAAAAGTTTGGAATGGAATTAAGCAATCAATATTCAATTAAGACGTAACATGCGCCCCGGAAGGTGATTTGTTCTAGTTTCAGGCAGGAAATGTGGAATGTGGACAACTCCACAACATGTACTCCTCCCCAAGGGTGCATGCAGCAGAGCTGACCTACATTTGAAAAGCTCCACTTTCCAAAGACGGTACATGGATTGCAGCAGGCAGTGCCTAAGAAATTGACCACTGCGTTGACCTTGGCAACGATTTACTTTCACGGGACTCGCTTGGAAGGGTCCTTGCACACACTGCAGTTGTAGTAGATCTGGTGCTAGCCGGTAGCGAGAATTATGTTCAGCGTCCAAGGTCCACAAGCACCAATAAACGGTGCACGTACTTTCTTCCTGCGCACTTGAACTGCTTTCACTGTGCACAAAACCGCTATTACACCACCTTCTATTGCAGCGGAGTGAAACGACCTCAACCTGAGCAGCATTCAAGTAACCTCCCCCGACCTGCCGTTGCGTAAGAGGCAGCAGGGCGCAGCATAAATAGTCAATCAGGAAATGATAACAATTCCAAAAGCCCGTGAAGAGCGGCAGACTCGTAAACACAAACTACCGCCTGCTCCGCTTTCTATTTCTGGCCCCCTTGGTGTGGGTTGATTTATGCGAATTATGCTACACGACGGTGTGGTGTTATAGGTTATTTAATAAGGTTCTCACACCACCGATATCTCTACGGACGAAACAACTGCGTCACCACATTCCGAGAACAATTGTCACACCTTTTCTCTTCCCTGTTCCGTTCGCGTGCGTTTTCGCGAGAGCAGCGTAGTTAAAGATGCACCAACGGAATGCGTATGCGTTGGCACCGAAGAAGAAAGGCATGTGAAAAATCTATTGAAATTTTCCCGCTCCATCCCCAACGTGCGCGATGTCTTTAAATTTCCCGCACCGCATGAAGTAACACACGCGCAGCAACCACGGAGCCGTAAGTTAAAGGCGGGAATTGTTTTACCGCATGGGGAAAGCAAGAAAGTGCGCCGATACAGCCGGAGAGCATAGTTTTACGGCGATGCGCCACACGTGTGAGTACAAGGTTTATTTGCCGTGCATATCTTGTTAATAGCATTCTCCCCCTACCAGTGGCAGAGATACGCTGCCTGGTTTAATAACGGCTGATAAACTAATTGATTAATTGGTAAGCAGCGCATCTCACCATGTGAGCTTCTTTGTACACTATACATTTTAATCATCTCATGTTAAAATAAAATGTTACCCAATCAGCTAAATATAGAGAGTTCCGCCATCTATCCATCGGTAACTTACCTAAAAAAGAGAGAGAGAAAACGAATACATTAGTCAATTGTTTACTCAACATTCAGGGATTTGGGATAAGAACAGTTTCGAGATGATCTTGGTTGCATTTTTAGCACCAATGGTCTGAAATTGCATGTATGTAATCTTCCTAACGGTCAATAGTCAGTGTCATTGAAGATCTAGAAGGCTATTGTCGACAATCGCTTGTTGAGCCCCAAATTGCATGCTTCGGCAGAAAGGAGCAGTAGAAGAATAGGGCCTGCAATAACAATTTCAGAATGTTGCGACTAGCTGAACTGTTTTCGAGCAATCGAAGTACAAATTTGCAAAAAATTACAGTTAGTGTTAAGTATAGTATGAGAACATAGAGCGATATTCAACTTCTCTACAAATTTTACCCTTCCTTAGTTCTAGAAGTTCAGACAACAAACTTTCTTTTTGGCAGCAACAAATCCGGAGAGATGCCTGCTTTTATCGACTTCCGCAACGGAGAACGCTGGGAAGCATTTCTCACTGGTTTCGATTGAGTCATGTTGATATCAATATTTGTGCGGCGAACAGATAACACAACCACCTCTCCCTGGTGTGGGGGTCGCGATCTTCCTGCAGCGCACACTACGCCGAAACTTTCCCACATCCAAGTACTGGTTGGCTGCACCGCCGCATTGTCCTTGTCGAAATTTGTACCAGCGACGACGGGAATTTGCCCCGTTTTTGCACTGATGCACAAAGCTCCTCCTCAAGCGGAAGGATGTGCATCTGCAGCGTGTATGCAACTGGGGTTCTTCTTTTAAAGGCAATCCCCGAGGAAGTTGCCGAGAGGCGAAAAATATTGTCTTTCCGGAAGACTTGCGGTGTGTTTCTTCGGTGTCCTTTAAAATCATCTCCCGCCTCGGAACTATATTCGAAGGGGCAAAACTAACACAGCGGGGGAGAGCGCCAAAAAGCCCTGCGCTTGTTCCAAAAGTCCACTATGGCTCAGCTTCTGCAGGTACACTATGGCGCATTATGTACGTGCCAAACAGGGGCTCATCCGCTATTACGCGTCTGTCAGCAAATTCGTCCGCTTGTCCTAGGCCACTTCACGGCACGTCATCCTCGCTCTCCCTGCGTGGGCGCGCGCGCACAGGAGTGGGTGTTGCGACGGAAGCCGCCGTTGGCCACGTTCCGGCACCGACAGAAAGGACTGTGTGGTGGTATACCGGTTTTGTTCAACCTTCTTTTTATGTTCTGAAACCAAATACTTCCTCTCCCACACGTCCCGGATGGACGGATGTCTTGAGGCTCATTAGAAAACCGTGTGGGATGCCGTTTTACAGAGAAGTTTTCCTCTTACTGTTTGTGCGATAAGAATGTCCCCTGGCGCAGCGAGAACCGGGCGAAGGATACACCCTCCGTAGAGGACGACGTTAAGTGGGACGTGGGTAGCTAGTTGGTGCACATTGTGCTGAGTCAGAACGCTGTGCTCTCTTCCGGGCAAGGTCAATGCTGAATTTTTCGAGCCGAGTAGGGCTAAAAGGTGGAGCAGCGGCAAGGTTCCAATCGAACAATGCTGCTTCAGAAGCAAGCACGTCTGAATGGCTTGAACACTGTTGCTCGCTTTTCTTTAACCCTTTACCGACGACGACGGAGGGACATAACAGGTGATAATCACACGGAAAAACGCTTCCCAAGGATCCTAATTTCTATGTACAAACTTTTCCAATTAACCGCTATGAAAAGGATAGCACAGGGGACCTATTAAAGCGAAAGGAACGAATGGATAGTTTCGATTAAAAAAGGATAATGAAATCAACTTGCCGAAAAAGGACAAATTTATCTTGAGCGTTGTTTTATGAATGTATCAAACAAATACAATTCATAATAAGTAATAGTTATAAAAAAGGTGTTTTTCTTAACGTGCAAATAAACCAACCGAACAAAATAATTAGAGCAGCCTCTCACGACGCTCAGCTGAATACACACACACCCACGGTGCACAATAGTAATCCAAAAACGGGGTTGATAACGAACGGGACAAACAGTTGATACACTCACTCATCTCCCGCTGTCGTGAATTATCTGTCGCGCAAGAAGGAAGGAGGTCACCGACGAAAAAAAAAACGAAGATTAAATGCGCAGTTCCTTGCCTTCCTGGCCTGTCTCGCGGGCATATACCGGGCACATGTTTGCTCTTTCTCGTAGCATCCATCTCATCCTTTCGCAGGGTTGGGTGGAGGTGGTACTTTGCACATTTTTTTCTGCTGCTGTGGAGTTTTCCTCCAGAAGACGAAAATAAACAGAATCACCCTTGCATGTCACGCTCGATGGACATGCCCGTCACATGATCGCTCACTCACAGCTCACGCTTGCCTCATCAATACAGCACCCCCCTATACGTATCATATGCCGGCGACAATTGATTCGGCAAATGGAACCGTGCGCGCCCGCCAGTGTGGCTAATTTTCACATTGCTATTTTAATTCCAACCGCCCGCGCCACGGTTCCGACCGATACCGGTTAGCACGGGCTGGAGACTGGAAGGACTGGACACAGCCATCTCCTCCCCCATCCGCCGAAGCGCACGCTGTGGCGAGCAGTTTGGTGTGATCCAGTTCGGAGCCAGAAATAGTGATCGCGCAAACCGCGTGTCACCCGACGTCTCGAGTCTCCTTTTGTTGGGGCCGACTTTGCACCACCATTCCGACGCGCGCTGGACAAAAGGCGTCCACAGTCTTTGAGGGATTTAGTGGGACCGGCTTTACTTGGGTGAAGAGGTGAGACAGTGATTGACAGGACGGGGCTATTGGTGCATGTTTGTCTTTGCTTATTGACGAGGCCGCAAGCAAACGAGCGCACGACTTCGGCGGCGGCGCTGATAAGATGCTGGAGGATTCTGGAGCGAAGGAAGTCTTCGGAAAGGTCTAAGACTTGTCACGAAGCAAAATTGGTGCTGAGAGGAGTAAGAGAGCGATGAGCAGAATTAGAATTATTAAATTAGCCATATTCATAATGTGTTCGTTGCTGACATAGTCGAACCGTAATTGTTGTTTGCTCAATTTGTTTCTATCATATTGCGCGCTCGCGCGCTGTACTTTGCAATCAATTTTAAGAATTCTATCAATACAAATCGAGCAGTTCGAGTTCGAATCGTTTGCGCCGTGAAGTATGCAATCAGCCCGACAACTCAGTACATCGCCAGAAGCAGCATTCAGGGGCGAAAGAATGTGATGAGCGTGAAGGGTGAACTGAAAAGTAACTTGCATTAATAAATGTTCAGCAGAAATTGAATACTGCGTATAGCACGCAATGGCAAAACAACAACAAAAAATCACATTATGCTTTACACAATTTCATGCTAGCAATTGCCGCATCATCATCCACACTACGCTGCGTTCGGCAGAGCAGAGATTATGTCTGACCTTGACAACCTTTCCGCGCGCAGAACCAGCCACCGCAGATCACTCTGGCGTAAAAGTCGCGCGCAAACGTGCGTCTTTTACATAACGCGAAAGCCAAAGAAAGGCGACAATCACAATAAGAGGCAAAATAAGTAAACGGCTAAGACAAACAATGCGCGGTGTAATAAAGGATGAAAAGTCCCCGTGCTCTGTCTGCTCTCATTCGCGCATCTTCTCAGATGCGTTCCTTTTTAAAGCAGAAGAAGACACCAAATTTTGATTAGATTACATGCTCCTCAATTGGTTCGCGTTTTCGGAGTAAATGTACAGGCGCGGCTCAACAACAATGTCTCTTGCTCTTAGAATCCACACCAAGCACACGGAACGAAAATAAGACAAATAAGTGGGTTAGGCGGTATGAAAACATTGACAGACGCCGTCGTCCGGACGTCAATGTTGTAGATAGGCGTACTAAATTGAAGAAAAGAATCAAGTTATCTATAAATCAACATAATCGTTCCTAAAATGTCCAAGTGGATGCAGTTAACACTCATCGTGACATGGATGACAACAAAGACATGAAAATGGGGGAAATGCCTGCGAGCAAGTCAAAACACGTCATCGCTACACGTTCACAGAGTGAAGAGGAAAGGCTTACATGGTGATATCCGGTGAATGAAGATCGAACACATGTACTCGATCTGCTCCGCATCCAGACGAACTCGTTGCCTTGCCGGTAGGTTGTTGGCTAAATACGCACAATCCCGCCCGTGAGCGACGCCGGAAATGTAGACCCCGGAAGAATTAAGGAAAAATATGAAATCGGTCAAGCGCAAGCTAAGCAGATTTGCTCCGGAACAGAAGGGAAGTGGCCCGTAGCAAGTTTGCTGTTAACTTGCAGAGACAGAGAGAAAGCACAGAGCAAACATTGGGAGATGGTCGGTTACAAGAGACGTCGTATTTTGTCTGTTTTACACTGTATTAGTGATTGTTTTATATACAATTTTAGTAAATGAATTGTTCATGCTTTGATTATGCTTTGCATTTATAGCGACACTTTCAGTAAACAAAATACATGCTGCTGAACTTTTTCATGGCATGTTTTATTTTTTTAAGACAACAACATTCAGATACATACTACGCTTGCTTTCGCTCGAATGCAACATTTAATCGTTAAGAAAAAGAAAACAAAACACAAGAAAAGTTAAGTGCAAGCCACCAACAGTTGAAGCAACTTGAAAAACAACATAACACAACCACGGCACGCTCGTTCAAAGTGAAGAAAAGGTGAGGAAGTCAGCAAGATTTCTTTTCACAACTCTAAACACCATAAAGCAATAACTTCCCACCCGTTAGGTCCGCCCATTCTATTTGTTGAAATGTATTTAGGGAAACATTTACGACCGTTCGACCGTATCGGGGTCTTTTCTCTTCTCCGGACGCGTTCAACCGTCAATTAATGAGCTACGGAAAAGTGACAGCTTTGCGACTTACGGCCCAAGAGCAAAAGCATCAAATATTCAAATTTTGTCCATTATTTTGACGTCATAGATAGGCAGCAACAAATCTCCCCGCCATTGGTCGACTGTGCACAGTCTTGTCAATTTGTATTTTTTCGTTTATATATAAAAAAGCTGCAAACAGATGTGAATTTTTCCATATTCAATTCGCCCTAACGATGATGATAGTTATACAACGAGAGGTGAGAGAGAGCCACTACACCACCGCCATATCTCTCCTGAATCCGCCCTAAATGTCCTTAAAGCACACGTTTATCGATGGGAACAGCGAGGAGAGCCAAGGAGAGCCGAGAGGCGGGGTAGTCCTTGAATGTTTTCGCGTTCAAGCGAATAAATTTATCGCACGTTTTTGCCATTACCAACACTTTCGCGCGCGCGCTCGTTACACAATCACAAAGGAGCAAAAGCGTGCGCACGCCACCGAAAAAAAGACGATCGCATGAATGAATGCAAAAGGGAGAAGAGACTTCTCATCCCACCCACCTTCCTGACACACTGGAAGACTTCCCCAGCCGGGAGAGCAGATCGAAACATCGGCGAACACTGATCGATCGAGTGTGGGGGTGTGTGCGGGGGCCCCTTGAGGAAACAAATCCCTGAAGTAGTGGCAACCACCGGAGCATAAGACATTATCCTGAGAGCTGGCCCCTTCCAGCAGCAGCAGGTCAGCCGGTTCTCTCGTTGGAATGGTCAGGGATCAAGGCGGAGGCGCGCTTCTCGGCGCTTGAAGTGTGTGTTCGAGAGCTTCGAACAGCGATATATATTTTCGGCTCAAGTGTACTTTTCCACATCGCGTCTATCTATTTTTCACGACGTTCGCGCGTCCTCTTTCGTACGCGGATCATCTTTAAAACATTAGCAGGCGCGTAATGGTAATCTTGGGCGGTTCGCTGCTCTCCAACGGCAGTAACTTGCCCACTGCTGTAGCGAAATTGGGTGTGTATAGTAAGGCATGATCGTTCTCATTGCACGGACCGTATCGAACAGCGCTTCTCCACACGATATGCTACTCCAAAAGCCGCGTTGTCGTCGAATGAATAAATGCGCGGACGAAGCGCGGTGTGCGTTATAAATAATTCAAATCCGGGACGCTAAATCTGAGACTGTGCCCTTCGGCGCGGCAAGGCACGATGATAGTGAGCTTTTCCAGATTTGCAAAGTGTCTGAATTCGTTTGAAAGCTAAGGACAGACACGTTACACGGACGCAGTGGTCCCTTCGTCGTCGCCAACACGGAAACAACTGTGCGCTTGTGGTATGAAAGATGACGCAAATAAGTTAAGTAATCTATCAGACATTCTTCCGGTAGCTGCGGAAATGCAAATGTACACAGCGCCACTGTCATGCGAAGAGTTCTGGGATTAAAGCAGGTGCTCGTTACTTTCGTTAAATATTGAGACAAGTTATCCAGTTTTAAAGTTAAAACACCATAAACACCGTCGTATTTGCACTTACCGATGAAGGTTATTTCAACCGATTCTACAACGTAAACCATTCCACAAGTTAGTACTACTCAGTTTCCAAACTAAAACACTGTCTTTGACCAACAGGCCACAACAATCATTCAAGTAAACTAAATGCACAAAGCTAACACAGAAGGGTCACTCGTTTGTTGATCGATTAAATTGCTGATTGTAGAACGCTTCGCTTGTCATTGGCACTACAAAGGTTTCTTGTGTGTGGAAATGTTACTAGCTTTTCATCATCTTGTTGGAAACATTGTATTAAAACATGCCTTCATTCTTTATCTGAAATTTTGCGGAAAAGCATATTTTAAATCCGGTAGAAGAGGCAGGACACAATCGGTGATGTAGGAGGATGCGTTCAATTGTAACAAATGCCCACGGGGAAGCCGTTCGAAAGTGGTTCGCGGAACCACGAAGGTACCAGGAATCGTTTTCGCGCCCGGAATATGAATACAAACATCAGAATCTGCTCCACTAACCGACTGAGTATCGGTTGACTGACCCAATTGTGAAACGAGAATATAACAAAGTCCCACCAACAAACAAGCCATGAAATTGATGCACTCCTGGTGTCCAGTGACGACCACACCCTGTCAGGAGGGTTGGCATGGCATCGTCATCATCTTTGCAGCCATAGAAACGCAATACGCCGTATAAGACTCCATTCATTTCTCAACATGGCATGGTTGGCCGGAGCCAGGCTAAAACAGGATTCGAGGCGCCATTGCCACACTCTTTTTCCTGCAGCCGACTATAAAGCGGATCATCCTGTCGCTTCGTGCGTCCGGCAACAGCTGTCCATTAGCCGAGCGAGACGGAGCAGCAGCGGGACACGGCATTGCAGCATTTGGGTGATGAAGCCGAGCAACAGCAGCGTCAGCAGTATAGCACAGCAGGCAGCCCAACATTCGGCACCAGTAGCAACAGCAGCAGCAGCAGCAAAGCACGTCCTTTTTACCAACAACAGCGACAGCATACATCATGTTGTTGCGCTCCACATTCACATCCTTTCTGGGTGAATGGCAAGGATTCACTGCCAACAACCGAACCTGCCCCATTATCGTGCTGTCGTTGGCCACCATCACCACCACACCACTACCACCAACGTCACCACTTTCGTCTTCCCATATGCGTTCTTGTGTTTGTTGGAGAGTACGAATGGAAATGTATCGGTGCAGAGAGAAAGCGAAGCGAACTCTTTCTCGTCAGGTTTTGCGGTACCGTGTGGCTATGCTCACCCAACATGTCACTCCATTTTTCGGGACATGCGCCTCGGGTAGCGTTTGCGAGCGCGTGTCACTAGCTGGTAGTAGCTAACCAAGCCCCGCTGACGAGAGCGAGCGAGACGAATAGGAACGACCGACCGACTGTCGCAACAGATTGAACGTTTCACTACTGTTTGAAATGAAGCTGTCAGTGAGATCAGATCGCGGCCCGTCTCGCGGTTGGAAGAACTGTCAAAAACAAACACCACTGGGCCAGTGACTGTTGAGACACACGCTTCTCTCCGTTGCGGTCAGTAGCTTACCTGATTCGAGCGAAAGCAGTCCGTCAGCTGTGCTGATGGGGTTTGTAGTCAGAGAAATTTGAAGTACTGACATTGCTTCTCGTTTCTTGGCAAGACAATCCGATTGCGATACTTCTAGCTATTATCATAAGTATGAATGCTGGATACGGCATTCTGTATGACGGTACTACAGCGTCTGTCTGCGCGAAGGCTGTAACGTTAGACACTAGATCAACATCCAACTTCAACTTCCCAATTTTAACTAGTTACGAGAAGAATTGAGACTGTAGACAGTGTGATTCTTTGTTGCCTGACTGTATTACCCATACAATTTATACTATTTTCCAACATTTAAAGACCTAATTCCAAATATTGAAACTTGAAATGTGACTTGCAAACAACCTTGCATCCATATTGAAAAGGAAACTGAACATATCGCTCATAATATACATGTAAATTTCACCAATGTCGAAAATATCTACATAGGGTTGTTGCAACTAGATCAGATGAAGTTAGAGTAGTGCGTTTGTACATGACTCCTCTCGCTTTGTCAACGCCGGTTGATTCTCCGGTTTTGTGCAGTTACACAATCGGGTTAGATTTAGTTTGACCGACGTGAGAAACACCTCGGCTGCCGTCGATATACGAATGGTAATTAATTGCTAGACTCCATCATTAAGACGGAGCGGTTCCTCTTTTTCTACCGGATATTATTAGCACGGGGACGACGGAACAGTCGAAAGTCACAATATTCACGTGATTTCAGTCGGCCAGTTTCGAAAGAAGATGGAAAAACGCATCTTCTTCGGCCCGGTGAAGCGATGCCTAAAACGTTCCGAAAAACCATGAGCGGTGAAACGTAAGACGCGCGCGACACTGGACGTTAATTAACACACGCCGCGGGTGATGCGCGCGATCGGCCGGCTCAGGTTCCTTTTGTTCCTTTCCCTCCAATCTAATAAGCCGAATGGTGCAGGCGATGGCGGTGGCCATGGATCGGGCGGGGAGAAGGGGCTCTAAGTGGAATATTCGCGCGATCCGTGTCAATCCGTCACCGGCAACAAAGTAACGCGAACGAAACTGAGACCCACCCCGCTATATAGTTGTCGGGTTTCCACCTTTCGGTGGACTGACGTCGCGAGAAATCGATTCGCCTTCGACCGCAAAAGCGCCCCCACTCTGTACGGGCGCATAAATTGGCCACTCCAGTCAGTCACACCTCCACGGCACGTCGCGGTGGATATGGCGGTGTTGGTATCGCAATCAATTATCGGATCGGATGACGGAAAAGGTTTGGAAGGTACGAGGAACGTGCGTGTCACGTGACCACGATGCATCCCACGGCAGGCTGTCGGCAGGACTGTCAGGTGTTTTGTTCAACGTCTCTCGCAGCGGTTCCAATACAGTTCGTATCGAAGTTTTAATTAAACCACCCATCCCGAGCGGGTGATGAGCAGTATTAGGAGCAGGGACTGCTTTTCAAAGTGTGGTTCCCTCGATTTTTTCGCTCGTAAACACGCATAAAAGGGTTCTGAATCATTAATTATTCTTTGCCAGCGGGTGTGCAGCAAAGCAGCTGTGATTGATCTGCGCCGGCTGATTTGGAAAGGTCGATGGTGTTGAGTAGACCCGGTTTTTACGTTCTTCAAGCAACGTTGTTTTAAAGTTTTGCTCCAAAGATGTCATATTAAAGTTGAGATGGGTCTGCGTGCGACCTATGGGACACCGAATGACTTCCAACAAGCAGGCAGCACGTAATAAGAGTGTGAACGATGCTGGCACCCAATCCGCTCCCAGTCAAGAAGGAAATTGATTTCGAGGACACTGTGCTACCCACAGCGTGCGAGCGTCGACATTTGCATTCCTTTCACTCCTACTGCTACTACACATACATACACAACGAGATCTTGAACGCAAATCGACTTTATCGAACGACCTCCTCTCTCGCCGGTCCCGAGCGTATCTTCAGGCGTAGGAAGTATGTCTATAGCGCCGGCTGAAGTACGCTTTATCGACGGTTTCCTCTATTCAACGTCCGAGAGAGATGCGTGGGAAATGGACGGAACGTGATTGGCAACCTGGGACGTACACACACATCGCCAAAGGGATGAGGATAGGCAAAGGCATATCTCCTTCGATGACAATAACGAAGAATATGCTTTCAGCAGTACAAGAGATTGACCTTGGCAAGATATGATAAGATTTTCTGATTCCATTTTGCAAAATTAATAGAATATTACATGTGGGAAGGTTGAAGAATAGGTTATATTTTTCGTAATCCACAATCATGTGCAGTACAATTCGACATATCTCACGACCCGTGGAGTGAGCCATCCGTCCATACTTTTTTCGTAAAGCCGCAGCAGCACCATAACGCGAATGCCGGTTCCAAATTTTTAAATGGAAATCAACGATACAAAACGGTGATGGCTCTTGGCGGAGGAGAGCTTTTAGTGTTAAAGCTCGACACGAAACACTGAAAGTGCCCTGTCGCATGAAGCCGACAGCAGACGCCGGCGCGTGGGCGAATTGCGTTCTACACAGCGCCTCTACCGCGAATGTCACGAACGTGCCATTACTCGTGCTTAGCCGGCGAATATATCGCGGGCGTTCGGGGTGGCGTGTTGGTGCTGCAAGGATAACGTTCAAACCCGTGGCTTATAACTAATGTGATGATGATGTTACTCGAGCGAACGGCTGGAGGACACGCCGATGGTTTTCCGATGTGGGAAATTTCTACCCTGCACCAACACACAAATCGCTCTCAACGGTTGTACATTGATATGATGGAATCGGTCCCACTCTTCGTTCCGGCTGCCCAAACTCGAGTGATCACGTCGTTCAAACGCAGCTGAAGGTTATCACCATCCATTCATTTCGTCCATTTACTTCCATATAATCCGACAAGAATCATAAACCCGAAATCGCTCACGAAGACACATGCTGGTAAGAGAGAACAGATACGGCAGGGAATTAGATCCGGAAACGCATGCAGGTCCACAGACACAGAACGTCCAGACGACACGTAGACAACATATAGCGCGGGGTAGACATACAAATTCATGTTCAACGACACTGTATACTTCGGTCATGCAAGCTCGCAAAGGAACAGTTGACAATTAGTCGCAAAAACTGCAGAGAAATACTTCCACAGTAGGGTGGCACGGGAGAACTATTCACGTGTTTTGGACAATGCTGGTCACATTGTGGAAATTGTATACAGTGCTTAAAGATGATAGCTGAAACAGTTTACTTCAGGGTACAGTGTACCAATTAGTGATGATTCACCTAAAATATTCCTTATAATGCATCCTTACAATACTTCTGGGCGTGTACAATTGGGAAGTGATTTCAAACTTTTGTTTGTCACTATACTTCAATACTAGGGGAATGTTCAGCCAAGAAGTATAGCAATATTAGCTATTTGTTCATATTTCATGTCTTGTCTATCGTCCCAACTAAGATCTGACATCCAATTGTCTATCTATAAAAACTTACGCCAAAATGATGAAAAATGTATATACAAGAAGTTTGAATGGTGTGCAATATGAGACTAAATTTGCCTTTTCAAACGCCTCAGCTCAAACAATTCTCCGAGGCACTGAAAACTCATTTTTCTGGTGGTACTGAGCAAAAATCGATGAAAAACTACTTGTGGCTCACTGTGCCCAAAACACCTCTGCAGTCCAAACGTGACATTTCTCGCCATCCAAAATCTAGATAGTGATTCTAGCACAGAGAGTCGGCCACGCTAGTCTAGGGTTAGAGACGACAACGAAACAACGAAGACTGTTACAAATCATGCAGCAACATACTAGGGGAACGCAAACGTCACGAAAGCATGAATGTCGCTGTAATGCATTCCGTACGCTTCGTGACAGTCAACACATTGAGACAGGGATAGGGGGAAAAACACAAACACCACACTCACAACCAAATGAATCCCCTCCCTAGAGACACCTAGTCGTCGTCGTCATCGTCATCGTCGTGCAAAGGAAGAAATTTCGAGCGCGCGTGCTCACGGGCCGTTTGTCTCGACCTGACGACGGACGACTCCCAATTTCTACCTTTCCCCCTGTGCTTTCTCTTCCGGTGGACACCGCGAAAGTCCACAAGGTAAAACAAAATCCTTGCCACGTTCCCTTCCTTCCAAAACTCGCGTGGAGAGACAGAGAGAGAGAGAGAGAGAGTTCAAGTACTAACTTTCCTCCGTCGCTGACCCGAAGTGCTCCGGCATCGGATCGCCCGACGAATCGGAGCTGACAGCCTTGGAGGAGCCGGTCGACTTTTTGATACCATCACCACCGGCAGCCGGAGCCTTCTTGGACGCCGCCCGTACCGGCGGTCGCTGACGGGCCGGTATCGGTAGGTCCTTGTCAATGCCGACCCCGAGCCCTTGGCCACCGGCCGCCATCAGCTGCCGGTAGATGATCGTCCCCAGCGACACCTTGCGCGTGACGATCCTCTTCGAGCCGCCATTCGAGGTGGTGGACGCTTTCGATTTGGACCTGCTGGTGGTGGTGGTAGTGGTTTCCGGCGCCGAGGCAGATTTGGGCTGAATGTCGGACTCGGTCGCCGCTCTGCCGGCGGACGTGGATAGCTCCTCGGCGGATTGTTGCTTCTGTTTGGAGGCAAGCTTTTTCTTTGGAGGTTGCTGTTGCTCCTGCTGCTGGGGTTGTTCCGGTACGTTTGAAGGAGACTCTGTCGTCTGCTGTTGTTCCACTTGTTTCGGACTTTCCATGCTATGCTGAGGCTGAGACTCTTGCTGCACTATGGGGAGATCTGGTTGCTTCTGCTGATGTTGCTCCTCTGGTTGCTTCTGCTGTTCTGGCTGTTGCTGCTCCGGAACTGCCGGATGCAACCGCTGCTCTGCCTGTCTCTGTACAACCTGCTGAAGCCGCCGATCGTGCACCAGCAAATGCGGCTGTTCTATATCAAAAAAGCCATTTGAGAAGGTCACATCTTTCACGAACGACGAAGATGCCGCTGAAGGTGATCGGGACAGCCGTCTGCCCTCCGTCAACTGGGACGTGGCTGCAGCGGACATAAAAAATGCACATTCCGATTCGAACAGCATTGTGTGGCTGTTGCTTCACTTTTTTTTCTGCACACAACTCGTTCGAATAACAACAAAAAACACACCCACACTCCTAACCTCACTCGATTGTGATTAAGTAATTCTTTGTTGTGGTGCTCTCACTCTACCGCTTTTGTTACGAATATCCGCGAAATCGATCAAACCACTGTGTTGGGTGGTTGTGTCTCACTGATGTGTTTTGTGCTGCTTCTCTACTAGTGTGTATGTGTGTATGTGTGTCACGGAGGGGAATGCACGGAACGCCACTATTCACGAAGATCACTCACGCCACTCGCACTTGTTTTGTTGTCTATTGCTGGGAACGAGGTTGTTCACAAAAGGAATCCGCCGCATACTGGTGTGGCAGCCACCAGCGAAGCCGAAGAAACGAAATAAAAGATTCCATTCATCGAAAGAAATCGAAAAGTAAAGATTAATTCCTACGAAACGCTAAAAATATCCTTCCGCACCGTTTTACATAATGGGATAACTCGGTCGCACGAGGATGGGAATATGTTGGAATGGGGGAGGAGAGACGATGAGCTCGAGATAAAGGAAAACCTACTCGTGAGGGGGGTGAGAAAACTTCACACGAAAAAAGCCACACTTCCTTGCCTTCTCAATGGAACGGCGAGGTGAATTCCTTCGTGATGGAAACCATACGCAACAAAATGCCGCCATCAAACGACTAGAAGACTGAGTCCGACTGAAAAATAGCAGTTTGTCAGCGCAAACGCGAATGGACGGAAGGTGGCGTGCGTGCGTGCGGTGGAAAATTCTTGGAAAATTGGAACGCTCAACGAACCGCGCGCTTTCTTGATGGAGGTGAATGAAAGAGAGAGCTAGGCTGCTGCCAGCCATAGCTTAACTAAACAAACAGAACGAAATTTTGACTCTCGCACGGGACGAACGGCGGTACGGGAAACAATAAATGTGCACAACACAAGCAAACAAACACAAACTGATCATAATCCACTTTCCAAACAAATCCCCGTCCCTGCGCTTTACCGCTTTCCGCCAGCACCGAGGGAGCGAGAGAGAGAGTTGTCCAAAAGTGATCGCACAATAAATAAACACAAATTCAGCAGCCATATAAAACAAAAACAAAATCCAAATTGTTGCAACTTTTTGCCTGCTCCAAACGGTTGCTGTGTGATGTTTAATTTTGGAACAGAAAAAAAGGATTCGAAGAGTCAAATTGCAATTTTGAAACTCATTTGAGGGTTGGATCCTTCGAAACTCCTATGTATTCTGTTAAAATTTTTGGCGAATTTTGAATTGGAATTTCAATCTTTTTTGACAGGGAATGTACCATATATGAAAGGGGTCTTTTGGGAAGATATGAGGAGCGCACATCCACATATTTAATCATTTATATTACATGGCTGACACACTGAAACGCGCACACATCGAACAAAACAAGTGCATTCTTGGAAGTTTTCCTTCGAGGAAAAGGGTTCGTTCACACACTGATAATGATGGCACAATCGCAGACACTCACAAAAACACATACACACAGAGACACAGGACAGATCGAAAGAAGCACGAACAATGGTTTCGTAACAAAGGCACACATATCCCATCAGAATTATCTTCTACGGCGCAAAACGTAAGAATTTACAGAAAGAACCTAGCCGAAAGCACACTTGGCACATAATAGCATCTTTTGACGAACGAATCCTACAGAGTTCGAGCTCAAATATTGCACAAATTTCTTTTCCACACAGTTTCCTACACGGCGAGAGACGGTCGGTGGAAGCTAAGCCCGATTCAATCGATCGCGATCTGTCCGACTGATCGACGGACGTCGACCCGCACCAAAATCCGTCGATAAACTGAACCGAGCAGAATTGGTTCAAGTTCAAAATCCAACCACACTTCGCAATTTCCCGATGGGGCCACCCAACCAAACCAGAGCACACACAAGGAAAAGCGGTTGGACGATTTTCTTTGTGCAGTTGGTGTGTCTCTCTCGTCGGGCTTCTTCCTTTCTTGTTCTTGTTCCCCCCCCGTCGCCTTTCTTGGCTTTGTGTCGTTCTGGTGACCTTGTTCTGAAATTCCCTGCACCGCCTACCGCGAAAAGAGCCCGTCTCGTTTGTGGCCCGCGGCTATATCGATAAACGCGCCTGTTGTTGTCATCGGAAGGATTCTGGCGTGGGCTCGCTAACCGCAACGCAAACATCGACAAACGTCTAATCGATTCATTATCAGGTTGAGCCTGTCGGTGCGGCCACTAATTTGCACCCACAGCCACCCAGAGCCAGCCCTCTATCGTCACCTCATTTTATCTCGCTCGCGCGATTCGATAACGATGACGTACGGCCAACCGACAAAGGTGCACCAACACACACTGCCTCCTGGTGCATCGGCAACAGAGGGAGATGCACCCAATGCACCCAATCTCCAACCCCCTCCACGTGGGCCAAACCGATCAATATCGAACAGAACGAGGTGTCGGTTCGGTTCCTTGTCACCAGCGGCGGCGGTTTGATCGCGAGCTACTACCGACCGAATTGAGTTCATGTGTTGGGGGTGGGGTTCGATATCGTGTTCGATTCGGTGTTGGGAGATTATTTATAGAGTCAAAGTTGTGCTTGTAGCTGGGGTAAATACGAACAAAAAATGTAAGAAAATCAAATTCCTGCTGTTGAATGATTTTGAGAGACATGGAAGGAAAGCCAATTTTCTGCTTAAGAGATGAGTATGTAGGAAATAAAAAAATACATATGTCGTCATACAAACGTTAAAGAATAAGTTATTAAAATTAAACGAATTTTCAAACATGTTTATAATTATTTTGTAATTATTTTGTATTTGAACACATATTATTTATGCAATTTTGAGTAAATAGGATGGTTGTCAAATTTCAAAAGTACCGGCTAGAAGGCAAAAACTTTTTTTTTTCAATTTTTTCCTGTTGTCCAACTCTCATAACAGTGAGTCATTCTTCTCATTGTAAAATTACACACAATTGAAGTGGTTATTTCATTATCAAATATAGAATTAATCGTCAAAACGGCAAATTCGAACGTTCCTAGGTTCGGTTGCTGCGGGAAATGGCCGTCCATAAAATGTTCAAAAAAAAAGATTGAAAATGAACTCCGGAACGTACGTTCCAAACTCGTGCGAACCTATTCGGTCAAATGTGGAACGAGTAGAAATGAAAACGAAAGGAATGGTCAGAGGCACATGTTCCTAGAGAATTCAATTAATTTGAAACAGGCAGTGCTACTAATTCCGACCCAATTTCGATGTTGGAGAGTCATCACCAGAAGTCTACCACGTTATCAAAGACAAAATAAAACAAAACAGATGCCCCTCTTTTTCACGGTTCATTCACCGCCTATGCCTAACAAACAACCGCGCGGGCGTCTGCTGACGCCCGACGTGAAGGTGTTCGAGCTGGCACATGCCGGCAACGAAACCCTTGCCAAGAGACGGCGACGACGTCAGCTGTGTGTGTGTGTGTGTGTGTGTGTGTTGCCAAGGAAGCGGAAAGCTTCTCTCAAATGCAGACGTCCCAAAAGCGCGTCTGAGCGTCTGAAAATCGAACAGGTGGATGATGGATGGCGGCATGCAGCATGGGCTGCTCGTAGAACACCTTATGCCGATATTACACGACCATCTGTAGAACGAGCAATATGCACTCTCCTCTTCCTTTGATCCTCCCACTCAGACTGTACTTTCCCAAACGACAAACACCTTAAAACGTGTGATGTATTAAAAAAAACGTGTGATGTAATGGTCGCTAGAACGGGTTCGAGAAACTTGCCGCAATTCTTACTTAAAATGAATCACTCGCGGCACAGTAAGAAAAGAAGGGGCTTTATAAAATGATTAATGGACGACAGATTTCGGTTTCGACGCGAATCGTGTTTCGTTCGTTTCGCTTCACCATGTCGACGAACCGGACACGCAACAAGAGCGGAAGCAAGAAATTTCTTCCTCCTCGACGGTGTCAGCAACACAATCCACTAACGAAGCCGACCCAAGCAATTAAATTGGCGCCCGGCCCGTAACATTGGTAAGAATGTTTTTGCTAGTTATTTTGTATTTATTTTACAGTGTGCGAAAAACTTCAAAACATCGCGTAACTCCGGTGTTATAAATCAGTGTTTCTTTAGGTAAGTTTTTGCGCAGCAAGTTTGAAGGAGAGCTAAAACACAGAGCAATGTGAGGTGCTCTTAGTGGAGCATACTGCAATTACTCTATTACTATTGCTGATGTGTGTACGTTACGTACATTAACGCGCGCTTTGAACTAGGAAGTCACTCGCGATCGACATCATCTGGGGCTCGCCGTCGTTCGCTCTGCATGACGTAAGATAGGCGAACCAGGCCCTTTCCTACTATGATGATGGTGTTGGTGGTGTTGGTGGTGCCGTTTAATGCTGCCATTGTCGTGCCGCTTTTGGCAAAGTGTCTCCACTACGCGATCGCGCGCCCGATGATGCAGTGTCGCGGGCAGCAATTAAGACGACCGCCTCCTCCTCAGAGCCAACCGTGTGCTTTTTCACACAGGTCGTCCAATAAAAGACACGTGGTGGGGTGCTGCTGTTGTCACTGTCACTGTTTTTGTGCTTGGGAAACTGGGCATCATTTCCATCTTCCGAACTGATGCACACAATGCAAATTCATATACAATATTGAGCAAAAAAACGAAACATATATGCCAGGAAACATGCAAATAGGGGTTTCCACTAAACAACCAGTTGCAGTTTCGCCTTGCGCGGGGTTCTCACGTGAGAGAGTCATGGGGGCCAGGCAGATTAATTAAAATTTCACACCCGACCCGCTAATTACAGTGCAGCGGTGTGTTTATGCGCTCACACACTCGTTGAGAGTAAGCGATTGACACGCGTTGACTTTTTGAAGTACTTTTTTTCTGCTACTGGCGTACACACGCGCTTATTTATAGCTCGGGCGCTGGATGTAGGACCTTTGACAGTTGACCCAAGCGAACGAGCTTACGATTTTACTGATTTGGCTGAATTGTTCTACGAAAAAGATGCTTTGGGTCGTTAAGTTTGACAGCAAAGACTTGATTGGAACGAAACCAGAAACAGCTCTTGAAAGATGCGTCTATCCACTCCTGCATTCCAATAGATTCCAATATGAAACACTTGCGATAGACCCAGTTGAAAGTATTTTGAACTTAGTACAAGCTTTTTTTTCTATTTTAACAACAACAAAAAACACCTCCACATAAGTACAATGGACGTCGCTTTTCACGGACGTTAAACGAATCGCCAGTCAATAAACTCGTTTTCCGTTCGCTTCTTCACATGCATGACTGTGCATGAGTCTGCAAGCCATGGAATGCATGTGGAAAATGCAATGCAGGTGCAGGTGAAAACGAAAACAACAACCACAGTCCGAACGAACTACGCAGACAGTGTGTCTGTGCTGCCTTTGTTTGGACCAGAAATAATGCTTCCTCACCAGAAATAATGCTTAGGTCATCCCTTTCCACGTACGAGCAGCAGTACGTGACACGTGAAGGTAACGCTTGCTGTCGTCGTGCGTACTTCAATGCAAGACACCACCAATTGCATTTATTGATCGGGCGAAGCATTTCCCGGGGGTGCATGGAGGAATTTCTAGAGGAATCTTTTCACACTAAACACCGAAGTGCGAGGGGAGGTTTGAGTGAAGGTTAAGATATGGATACGCTGTGGCACATCGCACCGGAAGCGTTCGGTTGATTTCAGTGAAGCATTTGAAAACGCAGAGCGTTCGACAAAAACAACGCGGACATACTCTTTTTTGTATTTTTTTTTATCATTTCTTTTCTTCAAATAGTGCATTCCCCAATAGGGAACCTCACCCATTGTCTTTTGTATATGACAATTTAGGCTAATGCAAGCCCTCGAACATAAATAGACTTAATAGACTTAATGGATAGGATAGACTTAATTTTGTTGGAATAAATTGAATTTTTGGCTAGAACTGACGAATTGACTGCTGGAAGTTGGTTCGAATATGTTAAGTAAGGGGCTGAAAATGAGGCAATCGTATGCTAATAAAATGTGAAAATACTAGTATTGTTGAATGTTTGTATGTAGCACACAACATATACGCAACTTTTCAAGTTTTATATGAACAAAAACAAAGCGATGTGAAATCCTACACACGCTACCTATTACATCCTACAAGGCAAAACAAATTCAAAGGCATAAAATGCATGAAACATCACAAATCTAATGTGTGTCAGGTTGCTGCAAGCGGCGAAGGGTTGCGTTAACAAAATTCAGTGGCGCCAGTAGCTCCTCCATCATGCGAAGATCATCTCATCGACAAGAAAGAGACACGCACAATCTTTTCTCCGAAAGCGCGATAAAGCTTTTTCTCTACTCCACGGACACAACACACACACACACGCGCGGCACGAAAGGTGGAAAAGGTGAAAACCCCCAACAAAATGAGGTCTGCATCTGCAGGCGCGAGAAAAAAAAATGCAATGGTTATCTTTTCTTTTATATTACCGGGTTGGAGAGAGGGGCACCAAACGAAAAAAACGAAAAAACGCGGTCGAAACGGGAACGCCCGTTGCTCCATCGCCACCATCATCTTCATATGTTTGACCACAAAATTAATGCACATGAAAAATCGGTGAAAATTACCGAATCACGCAAACCTGCGCGCAGGATCGCTCCGCGGCGGAAAGTAGGTCGTCGAGGCAATGACTCCCCGGCGCACCGTAGGCAATGATAAAATCGCCGTTGTTTTTCGGAGCGAGGGTTGGTTGAGGTTTTCCACCGGCGGAGGAAAAACTTTTCCATCATCGGATCCATCATCTCGCCGCTCCAAAACCGAACAACACGAAACACAGTTTGTGTAGTAATATACAGGGGCAGCTGCTACACGAGAATGTGTTGGCAAAAGGCTCGTGGAACGTTTTTCTTCCACCCTGTTGTAATGCGGAAATCGGGATATTGTGTTTTATGATTTTAAAATCTTAGAAAAAACGCACAAAATCAGGTAAGGCGAGTAGATAAAGTGAATTCGTACAAAAAAAAACGGAACATTTCTCACACGAATCAATGCGCTTCCTTCTCGCTTTACATTCGGCAAGACGCACTGAATGCTTTATGAGCCCAATCCGACGCGCGGGACGGCTGCCTACAGAGCATTTTCTTTATTTTGTGGCTTTGCTGGCACGCAAGACGCTAGAATCGGGAGTGAAAAGCATCACTAGAGCAATGCGCGCAACAATATAACATAACAGTGGTTTATTTAACCGCTGCCTTTGGCCTCTCTCCTTCTCTCTCTCTCTCTCTCTCTGGTTCGCTTACACCGTCCGATTTTTCCGCGTTTGGTTTAATAATGAATGAAGTTGAGCTCTGTGTCGTCTTAACGGTCAGATGAACGGGTTTCTTTCGCTGTTCGCATCTGCCGTGGTGCGATATGACGTTGCGAGCGAGAGAAAAACGTAGGTACGACGCTAAAAAACACTGTTTTCATCAACACGCCGTGTGACGCCGGAACAGAGGGCGTCTGATGTGGTAATGGGACCGCAAAATATCAAATAAAACAATACATGACGAGTTGGGGAAACGCAACAAACAAAAAAACACACACAATCAAAACACAATTCATCCTCGAGTGAATATATGATGCAATAACAATATTTAACACATGTGATATTTTTTCCTATTTGTGCCGAGCTGTTAAAAAACACAGCACCATAATTGAGAGGAAAAAAACAATGAATAACAAGACGGAAATAACAACCGGCATAAATATTTGTATGCTGCGACAAAAGTTCACACACAGAGGAATATTCTTTTGAGGTTATTTTTTTATATGCAGGGTTTCTCAAACAAATTAAAAATATTGTTTCCCCAAAAGCTCGTCTTTACCAATCTGATTGATTTTCTTCTCTCCAACTATGTTATGGGAATGTTTTCTCCAACTTGAATTCCTAGGTTAGAATTTGTGTGTGGGTTTTTTTATTACTTTTTTTTTGCTATTTTTTATAGCTGTTGAAAACGATTATAAGCAAACAAATGCCTATTATCACATTATATTGCAAAGGATGCAAAGGATGCAAAGTTATTGAAGAAGACTATCCACATTTTGGTTCAGAGAGTTCTTTCTTTGAATTCTCTGTGTTTATGGGAGTAAAAATTTCAATTATTAATATCCATATCAACATGATGTTTTGCATTTTCCTTTACAAAATGTTACTGTTTTATTCGAAAAGGAAAGACAAGAGGAAAAAGTGGCACACACCGTCTTGAAACCCATCTAGAAGGCAAATAAACCCATTTAGACGAATAAGAGGCAGTTATTTGATGTGGAAATTCATCACTTGCGGGAGGAAAAAAGGTATTAAAATTTGAATAAACACTTAAACTCGTCTATAAAATGTTACATTAACACGTATGGTTAATTTGTTGCACTCGAGAGCCCATTATGATGGACGCAAGCAGCCGCCCCCGGGAAGGAGATGGATTTTGCTAACGGATTTGATGATTTTATTACGACGATTCGGTTCGGCGGCACACACTTGGCGACGTCATCATCGTATGAAGCGAAAAAGAAACGGTGTTAACCACACTTTATGCTGCTGCTTACGACTGTGTGCGCGAGCGCGTACCTCTCGGTGGTGTGCGCGTCCGAAACCGAAAAGCGACTCATCAGAATGAGCTCAGGTCCGCCGCCACCTGGGTTTCTTCTTTCTCACCCGTCGCGTCGACCCACCACTACCAAAGAATGACCTAGTTCTGACGTAAGCAACGCGAGAGGCACCGCAGCACGTTGTTATTCGAAAACATGTGTGCGCTATGTTTTGCCGTTGCCTGGTGTGTGACAATTATTTTTCCCTCCCTTCAAATCGTGTTCGGTTTCCACGGGAAAACATTTGCGTTTCTGTCGCATACAACACACACACACACACAGGCGGGCGCTGCTTGTTGTTGCCATTTGCGTTTCGTGAGCACAAAAAAGCAATCGGAAAGCAAATCACAATTAAACATATGTTTTGCTTCGCTCAAATCGCGGCGCGGCACACGTGTGTTTGTTTTTGAGATCGATCTCCGAGATCCATTTGGGCCGAGCTCATAAATAAATTAGTTAAAAATCAGTGCAAATGGATATTTTATAAAAAAAAATCAAATTATGGCAACTTGATGGGTGGGTTTTACAACAAAAACGATAGATCTATTATTCAAAAGCAATTTTAAACGCTACCAGGCACGATCGATATCAAGCACGATGTGTGGTGTGAAGCCTTCTTCGAGCGGGTTAGTTTTTGCGAAGTAAATCATCCAAAATTCATAATCTGAACGAGTGTGCTCGTATCGATTGTGAACCAAACACCAAGCTTGCGCCCACTTCCGAACCAAGAAAACCATCCAAATCACTACACATGCAAGAGGCAACATAAAGCGAAACAGAAAAGAGAAGCCTGAAGTATGCAACACGGGGGCAGAGCGGAATGCAATTGCACGCTGCCCGGTTCCAGCAATCGCACTAATGCACTTTTGCACGAAATGACCAAAGGGCGGTGGCCAAACTACACACACACAGAAACACACAGGACAGCTTGAGGTGCTTCTTCTTGCTTCTTACAGCGGTGCCCCGCCGAAAGCGGGTTGGGTTTTTATTGCCCTGAACCCAAATCAGCAGCTCCTTCCTGTTACACACACTCACGCGTACACCTGTGTCTTTTTGAAGCATAGATATATGGTTTAGTAGGTCAAGAGCTACGCTCCGTGTGCGCTTACGGTCGTGGACGTCGTCGTCGTCGGCTGACTCTCAGCTTTGGCAGCAAGCTAAATTCGCTTTCCCGATTTTCTCGCTCGTGCTCATGTTTGCTGGTGCTGCTGTGCATCATCACCACCTCTAACCTGCTCTAACTCCTTGATGTTTACCATGCTTCCACCATAGCTCTCTTTCTGTCATTGCGCGCTGAAACGATGGCAAACCGCAACCATCTGCAGCACCAGCAGCAGTTTGTTGGTTTCGTCTTCGGTAAGGTGGGGGAAAAAAAGTAAAAAAGTTTATTCCTTCATCGATGAGGACCACCGTCAGCCTCGAGCAAGAACAAGCAAAACGTGATGTGGTGTTCTATCGAAGGATGGTTGAAACATTGAAAGCTTTCAAAAAGATCTTGAAAACTGTTCATTGATGGATGGCATAACGCATAAACTTAAGTAAGAAAAGGAACAATATTGTTAAATTTTACTGACAATAGAAATAACGTACCAGAAAGAATCAGAAAGAATTGCTTCCAATATCTTCTGTATGCTTTCACAAAAGTTGATATTCATTCTGAACACCCCTTTAGTAGCTTCTTTAATTTCTATCTTCCAACAACGACTATGAGCATTTCAAACTGTGTCCGACACTTCAAATTAATAATAAAATTAAAAATAAAGTGGCAAGATACGTGGATTTGGCAAAAATCTGTGGCTGTTAGTTGCATTCCTACTTAGCAAACACAAAACCCATTGCATCAAGAAGGAAGGTTACATGATACTGGGCTACACTTGCTATTGGAGAGATAAGATGAGCCAAATCGCTCATTGCAATGAAAGCGAAAGCAACACTCGAAGTCACCTGTGATCCTCCGTCACCATATCAGCTGATAATCGAGCTGAACAAAGCAATGCTTGAAGCCGCGCAACATTCTTTCACAGGTTGAAACGTCATGTACGTACGAACCACAAACGTCAATCCTCCCTGAGTCATCTTGCGTCGGAGGAGCGCGTCTGGGTCAGGAAACAACATGGCAGCAACACTGACCAGACCAGACCGGGTGTGGAGGGCCATTGAAAAATAAACGATCGAAAAAAGACTCTCCTCCCTTCTCCGTTTACCACACACAATTTAAGATCAATCAAAGAAGAAAGCCGAACACACACAGCAAGGACGATTCTGTGTTCCGTTCCGTTCGATTTACTTCCAAAGCGGAGGAGTGAGGCATGAGTAATCGAAACCATCGGGAAAGAAGGTGATGACGGGAAGCACACATACAAAGGCACGTTGAGGAGATGATATGTATTTATAGCAGAGCTGACAAGTGGGTGTGCGGCTGCCGTCTCCAACCATCCCTCTGGAGAGTCTACAGCACACATTCCGCACACTCGGCCGCGTCTCGGATGTCAATTTGCATCCCTCGATCCCTCGGAGGGGACCGACTCCAATTCGTTGCAATTCGCAGTCCACCAGAGAGAAGAGCAAGAGTGTTTTGCTAATTTCGATTCGCAAGCAGATCTTCCGATCGTGATATGATGGTACTGGCGGGCTCGCTTTCAACAAACACACTGTTCCCCGCCTGGGGGGTTAGTAGTCGCTAGTTGGTCATGTCGATGATGTGCGGTTGGCTGTGATCTGAACGATCTTTTTTTTTCCATTTCGCAGCATTGCTCATTAACACAGGGTCGTTAGGAGGGGTTTTGCAAAGCGCGTGTATGTGTGTTTGTTTGCTGACTCATAACCCATTTTAAAGTACAAATTTGAGCTACGAGCGAATCACCTCGGACGCATGTGCAGAAAGCAAAAGTCTGTAGAGCGCACGAAACGGTCCTCCACGCGGTGTAATTGAATTATGACCGATAACTTAACGAATGCTTCTCATCCACAGCGACTAGTTCCGCAGCTTCAACAGGAACAACAGCGATAGGGGTGGTTGTGAAGTTGAGCGACTCCTGACAAGTATCGAATGTTCCAGCGATGGTTACCGCTGATAAGCCACAACAAGTGCGTTGCTGCGGTGGTGGTGTGGTGGGCGATTATGTTCCTTCTAGCTCTTATTTTCGCTAGCAGGCAGGAGCTGTTTGTACCACACCACATCTAGCCGTCGTCATCAACGGGCGCCTGATAAATGGCAATTCGAAATGTAAGATGGAGATGGTGGGAGGCATGGACATTAGCAGTGTTGTGAGAGATAGTCCGTAGCGTGGTGGTGCCTGGCTCCCTCCCACTCATTTGGCGCTTTTGTGGTGACATTGGACGTAAGCTACCTGTGCTCCACCGTCACCACCACACCTCTGTTCCTTCCCCTATAAGCGCCAGCGTCGTGCAACAATTAACAATAGAGCAGTCGAGATTTTGCATTAGACTTTCTCACGATCGTGGCCGTGCGATTTGAGTGATATCAAGCATTGAGCAATGCGATGCGGTCGAACGTGCTGGAATGCGAATGTGGTGGAGTGGGTCTTTGGGTTTGCGTATTTATTGTGATTATGATTTTAAAGTCAAATATCGAAGAAATCATGTGTTGCATGTCTCACTGTAAATGGGAATGTGATTTAAAAGGGAATTATTACAGTACGAGAGATTCATCATTGCCTGTCATTTCAGAATTGTCTTCATTATGACTTTTGATCGTTGCTCAACTAAGTTTGCGTATATACTTAAAACGAAACATGCTCCTAGTTGTGATCCAATTGATGAGATTCCATAGAATCTCATCAATTGCATAGTAATGTAGACTTCATTGGAAGTCATTCAATAGCAGAAAACATGGAAAGATGTGTTGGTTTCAAAAAGGCTGAATGAAATTATCTCCACTAAATTATTATTTCTGAGTAAGAAACATTTATCCAAAGATCTCATCCGAAATCAAAATGTTCCTATGCTAGCAAATACGTCATTACTTGACTGCAGCATCGTCACCTTAACGCATTAATCGATCCGTGTACGGCATAAAGAGTACCAAAAGGAATCGGTCTCTTCTGTTCCGAAATCGATCAAATTCTTCGTGAAAATGTGTGTTAGGAAACCCCCTGCCGTATCACATTTACATCACAATGCACACGACGCTTGGAATCTGGCCCCAACGGAAAAGCAATCCTGCCACCGGCCCCCTTCAACCTACTCCTCCACCAGCGCGCGTTCACAAACACGACGCACGATTCTTCCTGGTGACTCACACACACACACACGGCCCGCTGCCGTGGTGAGCGTGAGCAGGATGAGCGCGCCCCGTCGTCGTGAGCCACATTTCTCGCGCTGCGTTGTGAAAGCACGCGCGTTTCGACACACGCGCTATCTCGGTCGCGCACCTGCCCGCGACCTATCGCTCGCTCTCCACGCCATGGCAACTATTCTACTCTAATGCGTAATTTATTATCACACACCAACTCTTCTGCTGCGCGATTGTGCGACTGTGTGAAGGGGTTCGAGTTTGGGAAGGAGCATTCCGTGCAAGGAAAACAATCGACAGGACGTTCCCGTCCAGCGCACAACACGCGCATCGAAATAAATCAATAACAAATCGGAAGGCGGCTGCCTTAAAGCGCATTGGGAGCCATAATCAAGGTCACGCTAAAACCTGCCAATCCAGTATATGCGCTGACCCGTTAGGCACACGCTCAAGTGCGAAGCATGAAACTAGGAAACAGAACCGTTTTTGCCCCATTGTAACAAACGCAGGGCCTGCTGCTGCTGTAACATTACAAAAGCCCGAACACACACACGATAAGCGAGAAGTGAGGGCCCCACACAAGAGGTTATCTCTCATTTTCGCCTCATTCACGCGCTCCGCACGCTCTCACATCTCATCTCATCTCACCGACACGGCACATCTGACAGTTCGCCTTTACCGTTTCTGGTCCACCACCAGCACACCGACCCGGACCAAACACAGCCGTGCCGTAGCCAGCTCTAGTTCCGCTGACGCCATTTTGAAAGTCGACGAATCTCGGGGTGAGCATGCAGCTATCGCACGGTGCTCGAAGCGCGAAAGAGCGCGCGCACACGCACCCAGTGAGTGTGGTGTGGTGTCGTGAGCGCGAGCGAAAGAGAGCGAAGGCGTGCACACACAGCTGCTCACCACGAGAAGCTGGGGAGAAAAAATGGCTGCGGATGCGGCGGACACAGCGCGAGATGAGCCGTTCGTTCTCACTCC
>KB672813.1:1589052-1607190 GCA_000349145.1 Anopheles dirus | reverse complement strand
GGGATGAAGAAGCCTGCCTGGATAAAAGATTTTCTCTGATTATCGCGGGGGAAACGGGTCTGAACACAAAGCCTTATCGTCTCACCACCACCGCGCGAGTGAGAGTGTGAAAGAGACAGCGAGAGCAGGAGTGAGAGCGCTCACGAGAAACTGAGGTGGACGTACACACACACAGACACGAAACGTTACATGTGTGTGTGTGTGTGTGTGTGTGTGTGTGTGTGTGTGTGTGTGTGTGTTTGTGTGATTGAAGGGAGAGGTTGTGTGTTCCCGTGCAGGTGACTTTCTTAAACCATTCGGTGAACAAAAAGCACGCACACACACACACCAACAGAGTGCCTCACGGTAGAGAGTGGATGCAACACACAGCTCACGAAGAACCGCACGGAGGCATGCAAGCAAACACGAAACACACCTGCGTGTGTGCCGTGTTGTGGCCGTGCCCTTCGATGTCGCACCACACTGCACACACACACACACATACAAGGAAAGTGGAGCGGGCGAGAAGGATGGTCGTGAAGGTGGGTGGCAGAAAACAGCAGAAACGCGCACTCGAATCACACATGCACCAGCACCATTCGGTTGGCCGGAGACAACTTCCTATTGCCTATTGGTTTGCACCGTTTTTTTCTTTTCTTTCTCGCTATGCTCTCACTCTCACTCACTCACTCACTGGCTCACTGCGCTGTGCGGCGCTCGTCACCGCAATGAGAATTCTTCGTCACGAAAAACCCTGCACGAATCGAACACGGCGACGATGCGCCGATTTTCTAGCACACACGCACACACGCAAGCACGCACAGTTTTTATTCGTTTCTTTTCGCACCGGAAAGAGTACTGGCCTCTCGGTGGTGCGCTAGTGAAAGAGGTGTGATTGCGTACCTTCTTTTTCCCACCTTCCCTTGGGCTTGGGGCTTTCACCTTCGTCACTGGGGCACACACAGTTGCTGCGCCAACAAAAATCCAATCGACCCCGTGTGTATGCGAAGGTTTCGAGCAGAACGCTTTTCACACGCTTGTTCACACTGTTCGCACCAGGCACGATTCCGATTGCTCCGTCCGTGCGCGCTGGGATACGGTGTTGTCTCACCCAGCGATTGGTTGGTGATTTTCTTTCGTTTCGAACACTTGCTGCTGTGTTTTCCTTACTGCGCTTTCCGTACACACAATCACAAACACGCACACCCACGAGCGGGGAGAAGAAAGAATCCGTTTTCAATTTTTCCTACACGGCACACCACACACGGCGAGAACACGGCAAACACGGGCGAAACAGCGCGCACCTACTCAATGGAATTCCTTCGCAAAGTGAAGAAAATGTGCAGTACGGGACGTTCTTCGCCTGCTCTGCTGGCTGCTGGTCTCGCACACTGTCAAACGTCAGCCGACGGGGTGAGCGAGATGAAAAAACGCGCTCTCGCGCGAGAGGAACGTGGGATGCGAGAGAGAGAGAGAGAGAGAGAGCGAAATCGCGCTCGCCTGTTCACCGCAGTGTTTCCTCTCATCCCACAGTGAGACAACGAACAAAGCTGCTCACTATGGAGGGGGTCACGATTTGTGAAGAAATTTCAAGACCCCAAGCAATCCTGGGGCGGATAAGATTCGTGCAGTATGTTGCTTTTAGAAGCGTTTTCTTTCACGTTGGCTGCTTGTGGCTACTTTCAGCACGTTCTGCTAGCGTGCCGAGGCCTGGTTCACAATTTTCACACTGCTCACTTGATCCGCTCACGCTACGCTGCTCACTAATTGAACTCCATTAGTGGTTGTGTGTGGAGCACTCTCTATCTCTCTCGCTCGTTCTCATACTAGCTCGCTCTCGATTGCTCGTTTTTTCCTTCCTGTCAAAAAACCATGTACGTCGAGCGAAGGGAACATGCATACATTTAGCGAATTTCAATGTTTCTTCCAATTTCAAAACGAGATCATGGAGCTTCGCGGCAAATGGAGCAACAAAATAGCGCAAAACGAAGCGCTCTTGTTTCCTCTGTTGCTAGTTTTACGAAGCAAAAACAGGGCGATCAGCGCATAATGAAAATTGGAAGGAGCACACGCACACATCCCCGCACACAACCCAGGTGAACGCACACACGCACGGTCACAAAACTACACGTTTGCTACTTTTTCCAACTCGTTCGGTCGTCCTGAAAGTATGAATTCCGAGTGTAATTTATTCGATTTTTGGGGAATAAATTAGTCAGCACCAACTAAGGCAAACTAACGCTGGTCAGCTTATCTCGCAGCATTTGCGTGCAACGGAACTAACCACCAACCAGAGTGGCTCAAAAGGCTTCCCCTCAAGGCTCAAAGCGACAATACAGTGGTGTTGCGACAATTCCATCACTGTTTTACAAAACCAATTACGTTCCAAGCAATCACTGAAGTGGAAAAGACCATTAGATCGGACGACTTTATCCTGTTTCTCCACCGTACACGACTATCGGGAGCGACTCGAACCCTCCGATGGGCGAACTCTTTTCCTTCCTTTTTGGGATGTAAAATACACATGATTCCGTACCGTACGCTTTTCGCTTTGCTTTGCCAGACCGAGTAGACGGGTTTTTGGGTCGGATCGATACGCAACTTCTTGATCGCTAGGGTTTTAACACGCTTAGCAGATTTTCTATTCGTAAAGACACAGACACGCCACACACCGAACACGAAAAATTATATTATTATTATTGTTATAAACACTCCCAGTCAAAAAGCGAACACTTCGCACGGTGCACGCAGGGAAGGTCCAGTCATTGTGGAATGGCTTGACAGCTGGAGCACTGCAAAATGAATTATATATTCGTAGCACGCTTCAGTTTTTTCGCAGCTATGAATTGGGATGGTTTGAAACCAGCAAAAGAAAGATTACTTTTAGAGAATTATTTTTAATTTAGCAAATTTCGCTGATTATAATCCATTCGACTGGATAATTGTGGCATAACCTTCTCTACCCACATTTTTGCACGCAGCACGAATAATCCGTGTGACTTCGTTTCCCGGTTATCCGGGTAACAACAGTTTGACAGTTGACGTTTCATTTTATTCTGTTCAAATTTGCTGGGTATTTTTTCATTCAGATTGCTCAATCCTGTGCATATTGCAAAATGGCAATATCTACTGATATAAAGGTTCAAGGTTCTACTAGATAATGCACTAGCATTAGTTTATTTACGTAGCAGATATGCAAATTAGCAAATCCGATGACCCAATCAGCAATTTAAGGACTACTGGAATAGTTCGAGCACTTGTTAAAGAACAAACTGCTCGACAGTTTGAATATAAACCGTTTTTATTACGAATTCTTTACTAGAATCCTGAACACATTAAAAAATTAGAGCTCTTAATCTGTGTTGGCTTTACACTAGAATCACAACATAGTAGTAAGCCCCATTAACAGTATTTGGGTGACTAACACAATGCTTGTGCTAGATAGTTAACTGCAAACACAAATAAATTGTATTGATTTTACAAAAAAAAGCGCAGCAAACTTTTTGTTTCAAATGATTGGAACGTTATATCGATCTCACTCAACTAAATCTAGGAAAGATTGATGCAAATCGTAGTAATACAACATCATGAAACTCGTGGTGAAGAACTACAAAGCATAACAAAGAAGCTAAATATATGAGTTATTTTTTGTGTTATTTTATTTTCTTCCTGATTCCTGATTCGTTCACGTAGGAGCTAGTGTTGTGTACTTAGTGTAGTAAATCGTTTCTCATAGTACTGTGTACGCTCTTCGGCGTTTATTTACGATTTCTATCCCAGTCTCTGCAAACGCTCGGTAAAATATATATGCATACGAAACCAAAAAGCAAGGCAAAAAAACAAAGAGACGGATTTGGTTTTGCAACATACGATACTGTGTCCTCTTCCATTGAGCAGTGAGGATTTTGCCAAAGTCTTCATTAACCTTCATCTTTAGTCGTGAGTCAAAATATCGAACCTACCGAACCGTGTGCTCTGCTAACATGGCTTCCTCTCCGAATGGGATTTAGCGTTCACTTGCATTTCTTACTTTATTCTCCCCCCTCCATGCACCTCTAACTGATAGTTTAAATACTTCGAACTCTAGAAACTAAATCTCCCTACCAGTTGCGGTGGCGCGCAGCATGCACCCTCTATCGAACGGAAAGGCCATGGAAAGGACATTGCAGCTGCTGATGCTGTTGCGTTTATCAGTATCAGGATAAAATAAAAACAGAACAAAATTTCACTAACGGTTACGGCTCTTACTGGTTAAAATTTTGTATAATATTGATTTGGTATGGTTAATTGTTTTCCGTTTCCCCTTTTTACGCCCTCCCTAGGTGAGTTTCCTTCCCTTCCAAAACAACTCACAGCGTTTGCCGTAAGTGTGTGATGTAAGTGACCCAGCGCATCGCGTGGTTTTGTTTTTGATTCGTTTTGCTTTCCAATTTCCCAGCGATTTAGAATAATGTTCCCCAGTGTTTTATGGGACCGATTTTGATACACTCGTTTCAGTAGACAGATCGTAAACGACCGGGGGAATGCTTTTCCAGTCGAAGGTCGATTATTTAGTAAAGTAAACGTAACGGTTTAAGCATGGACGTTTGCGGCGCAGTTTCACTCTGTGCCTTATACGTGTCATTTTTGGGCTTTAGTAGAATCGTACAGAATCATAAGGATAAATAATTTACCACGGACGATAGTTCATCGTCCTCTCCTTTCCCGTCACGAATGAAATCTTTCAGAAATAAGTAATGCCCTTGCATCGATCCTACACAGGAAGCATCGAGTGCAGCTTAACCGGGCAAATACAGCGCACACGGTTGTTGATTTTAGTTATCGACCACATCTTTGCAAGCTCTGCTCAAATTGATACGAGTGCCCGAAGCAAATCATGATGTTACTGCCTAACCTCCGATGCAAAACCCCGGGGACCCCACTTTTTGTGTATAGTTGTGAATCTGTTCTGCTGACTTATCGCTTTCACTATCTGCCGCGTCTCCTATGAGTATATACGGCCGTTACGATCTTCGCGTTCTGTGTACTCTGCTCTAAATAGTTACCACCTGCCCAATATCGTCTTCGGTTCGAGTAAAAGCTATGCCCATAAGTCCTACATGCAAGTCATGTTTTTTAAATAATAAGGTACTGTATACACGCTTAACCTGCCTCGTTCTTAATAACAATTAGTTTCTTACGCTTTACGCTTGTGTGTGTGTGTGTGTCCATGTATGTTTGCTTGACTGCTCTCCTAACTGTACGATTTGTATATATATAATGTTGTATATATTCATATATAATATGTTTTGTTTTTTATTATACTGTTTGTATACCTATTAAACCTTTCCTCCAAGTTCGTCGTTCATCTCCCATCTCTATCTCAACGCAATAACCTACAATTACAGTTTAATGTTATTGTTTCTCTATACTTTTTTCTCGCTACACCTCACACACACACACAAGGTACACTGTATAGTGCAGGGGGTAGGGGGCGAGGGTGTCTTGTGTTTAATAGTTTCACCCTCTCCAAATTGGCTGACCGGTCGCCCGGCATATAATGTTGAATATCAAATACAGTGTTTTTTTTAAATGGTTCGCTCAATTTCTCCCTAATGCTTCTGACTCCATTATCGAACTTGTGATCCCAACGAGACCTCACTCTTCCTCCAAACTTTCTCAGACACTGTAGTGAATGTTTCGCAAACAATGATTTGCAGCACTGGGAGCTGTTTAAACGTTTACCCCTAAAACCTAAGCCGCGATTGCGGGAGTTGTACGGCGTACTGGGAAAGCCTAACCGGGAATACAATTTAATTGTACAATAAAGATACATACACTCATACACATACACGCCGCCTACGTAGGCTTATCCGAGATTGGTTTATGTACAAATAAAATTACTAACAAAACCAGCCAAAACTAAACAACAGGCCTCTGGGAAATACGTTGTGTAGTGCTTGGATGGTGTGTGACGCTCCCTGTGGAGATAACGCACGCCGCACTCTTAAACCGCGCACGTATACTGCGCATTGGTACGAGAAGAAAACCTATACAATTCTAAAGTATTACATGCACACTGAGATTGGGATATCCGGGTACAAGAGCGGGTTCGTCAAGACTAGAGACCTGGCGCGATATGGATCAGCACCGCCGGACCCGCAATGTTGCAATGTGAGGGAGCAAAGTGGAGAAGGCTCCAGGTTCCAGGATATGTAGTAGTAGTAGTAGTGGTAGTAGTAGTTAAACTGTTTGTTTTGTTCCACACTCGCATGTGTGTGTGTGCGGGTTATTGAGTTGCAACAGCAGCTGACACTAGCTCAACGTCGGAACCTTTGTTCGTGTTGCCCCTGCTGCCACCGTGACGCCGCTGCACACAGTCCCACCGTCACTAGGAGGTGGACTTTAGGAGTCGCTTCTGGCGGAACTCGTACACCCGCTGGCAGTACATGACCAGCTCGGGCGACACGATCGGTGGCGGAAGGCGCGGGTTTTCGCGTCGCAGCGGTGGCACGATCGACGGTTGCTCCTCGATGTTTTCTTCGTAGCCTTTCAGCTGCCGCCGGAAGCTGGACGGTGGAGAACGAGAAGAAGGTTATTAGTACATGCCTAGTGCTTTGAGTGGGACAGTTTGCTAGCAACTGGCCAACTTACCGGCAGTACTCGCTGAACGTGAGCACGTAGCATTTGTCCTCGATGCACGCTACGCTGTTGTGGTCCTTGTGCCTGGAGGCAAACACCTCGTCAGGACCATCGGTACGCTGGCGACCCTGTTCCGTGTGTTCCGGTCGGTAGTACCACAACAAGGACATCATCATTTCACCTGCGTACATGCGACAATCGAAGGTTAGTTTTAAGATTCATTGCTCATCTAGCATAAGTAGAAATTGCAAATGCAAATTTAAAATTTCCTTACCATCATCCGGGTTTTCCCATAGGTGCGCCACCTTCGCGACGTACGGCAACTCCGCCCGTTTGCTGCCCGCCTTCAACAGTACACAGTCTCGCGGCTTAATAATGTCCCCTACGGAATGTCGCATCGCCGGATAGCATGTCCTCAGCACCGGCGGATCGTCACTCTGCAGGGCGGAGAAAAAAAAAAGTTGACAATTAGTAACTGATGACTTGCAGTGAAAAACAGTCGCTACTTACGTTCAAAAACACCTTCCCTTGGAACGGCTGTCCCTCCCAGGTCCAGCCATTGCTCCAGCGCGGAATGGTGGTGCATCGTTTTGGCACAATAATTTCTTGTAACAGTTGCTGTTCGGCTCTCAGCGACGGCCGGTGGCGTTTCTTGGTGCTGAACTTTTTCGACTTGGTTTTCGACCGCGACCGTCGGCGTTTGACGGACCGGCTGGAGCCGCGCTTCGGTTGGAGTTCTTCCTCCTCGAGCTCTTCGTACTCATCGTCGTAGGTGGCATGCACAGGGTCCAGCGGAAGGTCCATAGATGGCGCAACCGGTTGTACTACTTCCACCGATTGGCGGACCGTAACCTGCAGCTGACTAGCGGCGATCGCTTCATCCTCGTCCAGCTGTTCGTCCATGAACGGTTCCATACCTTCCGGAGGCTCCAGTTCGCTTCCCTCCTTACCCTCGGCAATGATAGCCTGCAGGGGCGCTGCCAACACGATCTGATCCACGCGCTGCTGCTCTTCCGCCAGATTGTTTTTGTCCGTAATGGCGCTGTTGTTATTGTTGTTGTTGTTGTGATGGTGACGATTGATGAGGACACTCGTGTCCACACTCGCCACATCGTCCTCTACCAACATGGTGGCCGCATCGTCGAAGTCCGTCTCGCGATCGTCTATCACCGACGATTGGTCCATCAGCGTAACGACGCTATCGTCCAACACACCACCGGCCTTCCGGTCAGCAGCGTCGCTCAGTTCCCGATCGACTTGTCCCGGCACAGGAAGCATCTCACCAGCAGACGGAGGTATAGGCGTCGAAGTGGCGCGCAAATACAACGCCTCACCGGTTTTAACCGCCAGGGAGTCTTGCTCTTTAGAGCTTCGCTTTCTGTTCGGTGCGTGCGAAACTTCCTCCTCGTCGGGTTGTTCCTTCTGCTTCCGCTTCCTGCTCGAAGGTTCGCTCTTTTTGCGTTCCTTTGCGTTTGCTTTCTTTTTGCTCTTACTCTTTTTGCCCTCCGTGGCAGTTTTGCTCGATTTAGGAACGGGCTCCTCGGGTTCTATATCCGAAACTGGAACTGCGACTGCTTTCGATGACTTTGATTTTGATTTCGACTTTTTGCACTTCTCACTGGGAACTGGGGCTACTGCATTGGGTGTTGGCATCTCCAGCGAACACTTGGCTTTACATTTCTTCGACGTGCCTTCACCGGTCCGCTTGGCCGCCGCGCCACGGCTCTGTTCCGAGAGGGAGCGACCTTCCTGTTGCTGTTTGAGCTTCTTAAGCCACGTGCGCTCCGGGCAGGTTAGAATTTCCGGCTCGGAAAAGTATCCTTTGGCAACGAGATCGATCGTACGATCGACGTTCGAGAGTGGCGGAATCGTTACGTTGGAAGTTGGTGACGTTGAAGAGGTAACCCCACTACAACTTTCGGCAACTTTGCTAGCGTCGGTTGGGATTGCTAACTCCGTTGGAGGAAGTGGTGTTGGTTCCGTATCGTTTAGCTTTGAAAGGCCCATCTCATCCGCACGGTCAGTAATCGATTCGGGCATCTCACTGTTTTCGTGTTCCGCCGTTTCCAGCACCAACTGGGATCTGTTGAGGCGTTTGCGAACCGTTCGGCGGATCGGTACGAACGTTATGTTTGATCGCCGTAGCAAACGCTCTCGGAGCGCTGCAGGCAATCGCTTCAGTGACTCAATGTTCGAACGGAACACCCGGTGCAAGCGCTTGGCTGATCGTGCGACTGCCTTCGACGAGGCCCATTTCTTCGACACCAAACTCTGCTGCTTGCGGTGCAGTTTGTCCTGCGGTGTTCCGGATGTCGACGGAAATTTTCGCACGTTAGAAGCGGGTTTCCGTTTGCTCACTGCACGCTTCCGGATGTGTTGCTTACGGCCTGCACTTTCCTGCGACGCTCGAGATACATCTAGTAGTGCACGTTTTTCCGCCTCTACTTTACGTTGCTCCTGCAGCTCGATGTCCTCAACATCTTCCACGTCTTTCTCCAGCAGTGCCTCGGTGTCTTCCTCCTCGTCGTCTTCCTCCTCCTCCTCGTCGTCCTCCTCTTCCTCTTCCTCCTCTTCCTCATCGTCTTCCTCTTCCTCCTCCTCTTCGCTCAGCTCCACCGGTTCGGGACATTCGGGTTCGCGCGCGTCCTCAGCGTCCGACACGCCACCGTTTGTACGTTTGATCAGATTCTTATAGCTATTTGGAGGTGACTGCTTGGGAGTTGGCTTCTTGCACGCCACCAGCAGCGGTCTTCGCTTGACGGTCGAGGCCGGTATCGGTACCGGCGAGGGAGGATCCAGCCCACTGTCATGTGATTGTACTTGTTCTACCGTATCCTTTGATATTCGGTTCAGTTGTTCGGCGGCGCCAGCTGCAGTCCGGGGGGTTAGGCTATCACTAAGACTAAGACTACTATCACTACTGGTTCCCCCTGCTTGCTGCTGCGCCGCTGCGTCCACCCGCGACAACAGCTCCACCTCCAGCGTCGTGGATTTGGCTGTCGTCGTTGTCGTGGCCGCCTCCGGTGGCTCCACCATCGACGCTTCCGTCGTTAACACGAGCTTCGTAAGTAAACTCTTGCTGTCCGGAGGTAGTTTGGCATCGGACTCTCCGTCATCCTTCTCCACCAGCAGTCCGGTGATCAGCGGTTTCTGCTGCTGCTGCATGCTGCTGTAGCGTGAATGCAGCTGGTGATGATGCGGTGGCCCATGCAGGAGATTTGTACTGGCACTGTGGTGATGATGCAGGTGATGGTGCTGTAGATGGCGCTGCTGTAGGTGATGCTCGAACGCCGGGCTGGTGGCCAGTTTGACCTCATCCCGGTCCCGTTTGATGACGATCGCTTCGTCGAGCAGATCCGGCGTCATGGCGGGACCCGTTTCCTCAAAGTCCTCCTTCTTGCAGATCGTGCCGACCAGCGGTTCGAGCAGCTTGAACTCTTCGATCTCCTGCTTCACGATCGTCGACACCGGAATGTTCGTCAGCTTGTCGTCAGCTTCCGCGCCGCGCACTTTGTCACCACAGTCCGACACCTTCGCCGGGTGACCGTCGGCGCTCGACGACAACCGCGCGGGGCTCATCTCGGCCGTATCGAGCAGCGCCATCTTGCTCGTGATGGAATAGGGCGGGGTCAGCGTACCGTGCGGTTCCTCCTTCAGGTCCGGCAGCTTCGCGTGGTGGTGGTGCGGCGGATGGTAGTACCCCATCGGGTACTGGTAGTGGTGGTACGGGCTGGCGTAGTGCATCGGTGTCGGGTGCAGCTCGCCCGGCGCTTCCGGTTTGATCAGTTGCTCCGTTTTGTAGCACATTTTCTCCGGATGGTCCGAACCGGCCGTTGTAACCACTGCCGCCGGGGGCTGCTGCTTTGCGATTGCGCTCGACGTGGTGACCGCGGCAGTGGACGTCGACGTCACGGCCGGCTTCTGAGGGACCTCGGCCGGTGGAAGCGACGGTCCGTAGCCGGGGTGGTGATAGTGATACTGGTAAGGGTGGGCGAGCACGTGATTCGCCGACGGATGCAGCTCCATCGGCTGCGCACCGTGATGATGGTGCGCGTGATATCCGTGCTGCGATAGGTGCGGTGGTTGCTGCTTGGCAGCAGCCATCGTGCTGGCAACCGGCTCGATGTTGCCCACCGTCGGTTGCGATGCGACGGTGGTCGCCGTGGTGGTGACAGCAGCGGCGACGGCGGCGGCGCTAACAGGCGAGTGAATGTCGACTGGGGCCGGCGACGATGAGGACGACGCTGAGGACGAGCTGGACGAGATTGTGATCGGCTCGGGTAGGCTCATGCGGGCGCTCGTCGTTTGGTTTTGTACGATATGGTTGTTTGTGGCTACTGGGCCCTTACTGGCCTTGATACCAATAAGGGACCCAGCATTGACGTTTTTTGGACACTGCATCGGACATGGGCAATTGGTTGTGTAGTGCGCATCTGCAGGGGGCAAGCAATAAAAGCACGAAGTTAGCAATGGCGTCATTAGGGGTACAAGTATTAAGATTAATTGATGAAATTGGTCAAAGATGAATAAAATAAAAGTCGTAACAGAGGGGGAGAACTCCGTAGAAACTTCGAAACGCGCACACACACATCAAGAATATGAAGAAACAAGGGAATAAGCTATGTTTGAACACTAATGGTCAAATGAAAGTAATACAAACGAACTCGACGAGGCTTGACGAGGCCTTTTAAAGTACCAACAACTGGATCACCATGCAAAAGAAAGGATCAGACCGGCACACGAACACACGCAAGAAAGGACGGAGACGTACTCGGAAGCGAGATGATGGTGGATGCGTTCGCTGTCATACATTGGCTTACCCATATACGGTGGCGGAGGCGGCGGGTGTTGCAGGTTGCGCGAGTAGCACTGGCCGCCGGACCCGGGCCCGGGACTGCCGTAGCCCGGGTAGGGCGGATACGGATAGTGCTCCAGGTGCTGGGGACCCTGCGGGCCGGCAGGTACGAGTTGGGCGCCGGACGGCGGCGGCGGCGGCGGCCCCGGTCCCGGTGGGCCCTGGGCGCTCGTGGGCGGCGGGGCCTGCTCGTACATGTGGTGCTCCGGGCCGGGCCCGGGCGGGCCCGTGTAGTAGCGCCGGGTGGTCGGGTAGTAGGGCGGGGCGAACTTCGGGTAGAAGTGGGCCGGGTAGGCGTGCGTGTAGTACATCTCCGGCGGGGGCCCGTGCGGTGGCGGCGGCTGCGGCCCGTACGGCGAGGGTGCGTAGTACCCGGGCGGCAGATAGGTGGCCGGCGGGCAGTGCATCTGCATCGGGCGCGGGTAGAGGTTGGCGGGGGGCGCCCCGCCACCGCTACCGCCGGCACCGCCGACGCCGGCCGTCGGCCCGTACCGGGACGAGCCGTAGGGATGGGTGCGGTGCGCCGGGTCGGCGCCACCACCTGCAAAGACGGAACGAAAATAACGATCGGCATCATCAGCGGCTGCGGCTGCGGCTGCTACGGCGGCCCTCGGGCGCAGTGGATGGAAGCCCATCGGCAGGTCGTCGGCGGGCCGGCCGGGCGTACCTGTCAGCAGGACGTCGCTGTCCGTACTGTCGGCGGTGGAGGACGCGGGCGGCTGCGGCGGGCCTGCCAGGAGCGTGTCCCCATCCGGACCGCTCTTGGGACCGTGCTGGGCCGTGGGCGGTTGGCCCAGTAGGTGAGGCGATATCAGCGGTCCAGCCGGTTGATAGTAACCTGTGGAAAAAAGAGAGAAAGAGAGAGAGAGTGGGAGTTAGTCATCAGCTTAACTGTCGGTGTTGCGATAAATTGTATTATTTGCTATTTAATTAACGCAACGAAATCACAACTCTACGCTCAACATACATTTAAAGGGTGTTTATTTGGCCGACCCCAGTGGCCGATCCGTTTCCCAGAAGTAACGACGGACAACCTGCCTGCAGCTCCCTTTTCCAAAAACCCGTCAGGGTGGGGTCGTCAAAATGGTTCGTAATAATTTTCATTTACTTTTCCACACCCCGAGCTCGGTTCGGTTCCCGGCGCAAATCAGATTAGACATTATAATTCTAATTCTATTAATATTCTAATTGCACGCCCATAGCCCAAAGGGCCGTCAAAATTCGACGTACGCAAAAGGGTTCGCCCTCGGTCTCCCTCGAAGATCGTTCGGCAGTGCGTAATGCGGCGTAAAATCTGTTCCACGGTCTCTCCTCCATAAGATATTCATGGCCGTTTTCGAAACGCCCGTCACCCCTTGCGTTGCTTGGATGAAATTTATGTCCTTTGCAGCGCGCCGTTTGGACTTGTTTTTTTTTGTCTGGTTTTCGATCTACGCACCAAAATGCTCTAAAAGGACCGGAAAAGAAGGCAAAAGGACCTTGGGCTTGAGCAAAGGGTGAATCACGGCAGCACCGCAAATTGGTGGACAGAAGCAATTCTTGACGGGGAGTTTATTTGAAGACTTCGAGCTCGACTCGTTCTTCTGGGAGAGAGCGAGAGAAAGAGTTTTCAAGTTTAGATGATTCATGTTTTTGTGGTTGAGATTGTTTACAGCTTTTATGTCAATTTTCTTATGTAACATTGCTTATGTTTGTACCTTAGGTAAGTGATTTTGAAGTAAACAAGAACAACAAACATCTTTTGTTTTTGTTTAGTTGAGCCGTGTTATCTGTTTCTTATTGCTTTACCACGCCGAGCCTTCTTTAAGTTTAGTTGTGCCCATAAGCTATCGAAAATTATGACATAATTCTGGCAACGCGACAAACGAACAAGAAAGAAAGCCCTACGAAAGAAAAGGCCGCTCAAAATCCTCTTCCACATTGAAATTACGGGCAACAAAAAACACAAAACCCGGTGCTGCAGACAGGCTTACAGACGAGTTCATAAAATGTTGATTTTTCCGACTGAAAGAAAAGAGCGCCACGTTCATCTGAAATGCCTCGTTGTCTTTCCGACAATATGAACTTCCCCTTTGGGCGTGTGTTGGAAGTGGAAAGCGAGTAAGCTCCAGCGAAAAATGGTCCTTCCTGGAACGGAAAAAAACGCCACCCTTTTTCGGCGCGTTCTCCCAAATTAGCTCACTTCCTATGCATAAAGCCCTCGATTGGCTGACGCCCGTGTGTCGAGCGGGCGATTGAGAACATGAAGGAACCGAGGAGGCAGTCGTAGCAGGAGCAGAAGACATAGCTTATTTTATTTATTTACATTTTTTCTGGATGCTCACAAAACACATCGCTCGCTATGCGCTGCGCTTCAAAGAATGTAAACACAAAAAAGGACATCCTCACGGTGAAGGAATCCACACTTGGCACACTTCTTGTGGGGATGTTCGCGAGACTTTCCTCCTTGCGTTTGGCTTTGGTTCTGGCATTACTCATCGCTTTGCCTGCGGCCATTGTTCTAGCCGTCTTTTTTTGTTGCCCGGAACCCGATAGTCACCCTACCGGATTCGTTCTGTTGTCGCCGGCACCGGTGGCCGTGGCGGCGGTGTGATTGTGGTTTTCTGAAGCGACTCTGTACACTGATGCTGTCAGTGCCCTCCGTTACTGTCTCGATTGACAAGGGTTGCGCCGGTGACACTTTGGAGGAACATTCGTTCCCGGCGTGGCTTTCGAGCGTCTGCGAGAAAATGCCTCGAGGTAGCGGGTTGGTAGGCCGAGTCTCCGAAAGTCTAGATGTTCTGAGTGCGTGTGTTTTTCGTTCGCTCCTACGACGGCACAAACATCATCAACCCACAAAGCCGAAAGGACGAGTTGGGAGATGGCAAGATGTGTTCACTTTCACGTGCGCGAGTTTGTCGTAAAAATGAAATAAAACACTAGTTCGCTACATGTCACGGGAACGTGTGTGTGTGTGTGTGCTGCTGCCCTCGGTCGTGCTTATGGGAGTTTTAGATGCGTAAAGCAAGCGCGATTGAGTTTGTTACACCGCGGGGAGTGCTGCTTTATGGCATCGTTTGATCAGTGAAGAAATGTCAAATTATGACATGATTATCGTGCGTATCGTATCGTAATCATCGAGAATAACTAACTGTAAAGTGACAATAAATCGTTAATGTAATGCACATTGCATACCTTTAGGCGTAAATTTGGTTTCCAGCCCAAAATTATGCAATTATCACAACAGAAGCTTCATTAGCGCGATATTAAAGCTCCTTGTACTCAGTCTTATTCTCGGAATTGGGAGACAACTATATCTGCCATAAAGGAGCTCTTGGGATGAATAATTCTTTCCTTATACTACAGCAAACTTAAGCAGCACACCTTCCGGAGCAAATTTGCAATACATTCTTATGTTTCCATTGCAATAATAAGCTCTCTTGCCTTTATAATATCGCAATCAGCATCATTTTAAAGATCAGGCATTTATGTCTCCTTCAAAACTGCTTCAGACATCCCCAGCTCCTCGTTCGTATCATCACCGGTTCACAAAACATTTTGACGCCCCGCTCTCTCACGCGGTAATGCATTTACAGCCGAAAACTCAATTCCACACCGTCAACAATCCAATCCCAAAACTCCGGCCGAGATTGTACGATTTGTTTCCCCCACGAGAGCGGATCATCATCTTTCTCGTCAGCGTGTGAAGTGAGAAATCTCACGATAATTGAGTTAAGCGCACCCGCGAAGGGTGTGTACACCAAATGTCCAAATATAGACGCTTCACGGCCTACCTAGTGTGAGCAGTGAGACCTCTGTCGTGTCCCTTCCTGCAAACAGAACGCAGAACGAGGACAAATTTTTCCTTCACCAACTGGCTTACGGCTGGAAAAAAGGGAAAATCTGTCTTCGCTAAGCCAAACAGAGCAAGAAAGAGAGAGAGAGATATATAGAGGGGGAAAATCTCGCCGACATGAGTTATTTTTCTGGAATATTTATCTTTGACGCATTTAAACCCTCCGAAGACAACGGCGACCGTGGAACGAAACGAAATAAATCGTACATGTTCTCAACCTCACGGTACGAAACGTCTTGCCTCGGTGTGTGTCTTTTTATGACGACTTAAGGGCAAGCGGTACTTGTAAAAGAGTGCGTCGAGATTTTCGCCCTTGCCCTGCAGAGAACATTTCCTCCTTGTTGGATTCTTCCTGGTCAGTGCACAAACCTTAAGACGGGTTCATTAGGGTCGGAAAATTTGAAACGGAGCAACAAGAAAGAAAAAAACAAAACTCCCAGTGAGTAATTTTAACGGTTACCTCACGGTCCCAGGTCTTGGAGGGAGGAGAAAATCGGATTGCGATCCGACACCCGTTCCCGTGTCACAACCGTGGCGTGTTCGCGGATTCGCACCAACGGCGCAGTAATTTAAGGCCAATAAAATTGATATTAATCCAGTTTTGCACGTCGATAAATTGCCACATCGTCGTCGTCGTCGCCGGGTAAGAGTGGTGTTTTAACGTCTTGCGCGAGAGGTGAAAAAGGATGCAAGAAAAAAAAACCACCCCAGACGAAGAAAAGGAACACGGATGTCACAAGGGAAAAGGGATTGCGTCACCCGAAAAATCCGAGTCAAGCCGCACAGCACAAAAAAAAACGGGCGATAAAAAGGCAATGAAGTACGGCCTCGGGGTGAACCTCGGGGTGGTGGGCCTTTTTTGGGATTCGCCGGGAAAAGGTCCAGGACGGGCAAGCAGGGCCGAAAAAAAAACGTTGGTTGGTTAATCTTTCACCGGTGTGTGTGTGTGTAAATCGGATTCACCTGACTCCGGCGGTGAACGGTGTGTGTTGAGTCGCAGGCGCAGAACCTGATGATGAATATTTTATAGCCCAAAAGGTAGACAAAAAAAAACAACGAACACACCAAAACCAACGGGACACAAACGCGAATCGACACCAAATTATATGATTTACTGATTTATGACGGCTGGTTTTCCCCGTCTTTTTTATTGTGCCATGTTTGATGATTTCTTTATGAGATTCATTAATTTTTTTTTTCAACTCGTTTATGTTCATATTTACATTGAACCTGTGAACGCGCACCCCTTTCTCGCCGAAAAACTTTAATTTTATTTATCACCTCATATTTATATTCAAAGGTCATGTTAAACAACGCCCAAATAAACAAACACAAATGCTGCTGTACTTGCTTTAGTTCAGCCGCGCCGGATTGTGGCTTTTATTTGCCATGCTTAATCCACCGGAAGATTGCATTATGTATGCCATCTTTAAGTTCGTCTGTAAACACCCGTGAAAGCAATTGAGACAAATCGGATTTGTTGCCCGGTCGGGCGAGACTTACTTTCGGCGTTCTCGGAAGGCGAATAACGTGACAATCTGTGCGTATCGCGTGATTTGTAGGCGATTTGAGCTATTGATTATTTTTGTTCAGTTCAGACTATATTTGGGCTTTTTTCTGGTTTCAACAGAACTTTGTCTGGCTCTGTGGAGGCATTAATCCTTACAAGGATGGATATGTTTGAAGGAGATAGAGACATTACGAATATAAATTGTCGGTTTATAAATTATCAAACACATTTCAATTCATTTCAGAACTCATTCTTCAAGCGTGGAGATTGGAAATGAACACGAAATGAACACAAAGTCGTACGTTCCGGTTACGTACGAGTGTGCCGATTCAGTAGGTGAATTGTGTGTTTGTTATTATTATTTTTATGCAACCAACTTAGTTTGAGCACTAAATTAGGTTATTGTAATTATTAAAGGTTAGGTTATTATAAAAGACACCTCAACTCTTTTCAATAAAAATAACCTCTCATACACTTGAAACCCATTTACGTTCCATATGTGTATTAACACGCAAGTACCAACTGTCACCGGAAAGCCAAACAGCGTTCAGCCAATTACCAGCACGAGTCCTTAATCCGAAGCTTATGAACTTGTAACAAGCGAGTAACACCGTGCCGGAAATTGAAAAACACAAACTTATCTGATCCATTCCAGTGGGTAAGAGGTACACACCAGGAGCCAGGTCCAGACAGCCAGTTCATCGAAAAACGCACGATGTGCTGCAGGAGCTTCACGCTCAACGCAAAGGCTCTGACGGGGGAGCGAAACATGATCCAAACGATTCGCAAGATCTCCCTGCAGCTCGGAGCCAAACGAAGCGCCGAACACCAAGGTGTCAGTAATCTCTCGGTTAATTACTTGCCAATCCGTGGTAATGCTTCGGGGTTTTCCCTTGCCATCCGCATGACATGCGTGCCCCGTGCGGTGACGATGATGATGACGACAACGCTCCTCTGACGATATGACGGAATCGACGGAAGCGTCGTGGTACGGGCGCAGCAGCTACTAAATCCCTCCAAACCAATTTACACCTAATCACGCATTACAAATTAATTTCGTCCTGATTGCGCCACACCAACATCCCGCACACACACAGCCACACATAGGGACATCAACTCCCACCCCGGAGGCGGTTTCCGGAACATGCATAAAGTCCAAATTAAAAACATAACCTGCACCGCACTTCATGGACGCTCTCTGCCGTCCTGCTCGTTGCGACCTGAGACAGACACGCGTGTGGGGTGGCATAAAACTCTCTAAAAGGGCGCGCACACGTGACGTGATGCCCGGGTCCCGGGTTACACGAGTTTCATTTACATAAACTCCCTCCCATCCCA
>KB672813.1:1563601-1576616 GCA_000349145.1 Anopheles dirus | reverse complement strand
TAATCGGATGAAGTAAGACGTTGGACATATCTTTAAAACTGCTACTCTGATCCTATTAAAAATAGGTCTGAAAAATGTTGCTAATAGCTATCTGAATACATGCTAATAGATATCTTTAAGTTAGTAAGAGCAAGAATGTTATGTTTCAATGTTTCAGCTTGTTCAGTGTTGAAATTGTTAGCAATAAAAACTTCTTCCAATTAAATTGAACCATAACCCACAAATGTCTTGTTACAATATGAAGCGGAAAAGATGAGGACGATTGCAACATGTCGCCTCGTAAAGCACGTTGGACGCTTCATTCTGGAAATGAGGTCTGCTGCCCATATTTTGCGTTATCCCCCTTCCGGTGCTCAGTGATTAGGGTGTAAAAATAAGCTAACAATGATATGCATATTGCAGCCTCCACCGACTGTTGTTGGTCGTACACATGTGTCGGTATCCGTACGGTCTGGCAGTAGAAAGTGCTGCTGACCGTTTCGGCACACCAAACCCAACGCAACAGACTTGTTTCGAATCTCCAAATCTTGACCTCCCGCCGGGGAGGCCCGCTGTGTACGCTCGCACACTATGAGCACACTATCGAGACTGGATCGGTTTGCGCTGCAATAATGGTTACGTTCGTTTGTTTGGCCCCGTTTGGAGGACTTTTCTCGAGCATGGAGAACGTTTTGCTCCGAAATGGGGCCGGGACCCGCCAGAGCCGCACACGCTGGGCAGTTTCGGGTGTTCGGATGGCCAAGTCTGACACTGCCGTCGCCTCCGTCGCCGGCGAGGTGCGCACGTCCGGTGGGAAAAACGTGCAACTGCTGCTGATGAGGATTATTTATGATAATGTGTCGCCGGCAGGCTTGTGGCGTGCCCGGAGCAACCGTTCCGGCTAACGGTGTGACCACCACGGGACCGCTACCGCCGTTGGATGCTACTGTGTGTGCGGTGGTGGATGCAGACATGCGCTCCCGATGGAGAGAAGAACGTGGCAAAGACGTACGACAGCAGCATCGTTGCCGAGATCGGCAGAGAATGGCATCACCGATGTGCTTTTGATGATGGCAAATCTGCATTCTAATATCTCCACCGGTACGAACGCAGCAACACCCGGGACACTGATTTGATGTGTGTCTACGTGTGCGTGTGTGTGTGGCGCTGCCATAGGGCTAACAAAGGGTGCCCTGTGGCACATTGTAAAGCGATACGCTCAATCTTCGCTTCCGAGAATAGCGACACCAGCAGGGCTAGGCGCGCTGCCGTGATGACGCTGGAGTATGCAAATGAGATCGGTGCGTTGGGCGAAGAAGATGTGAAGACATCTCGGGATGCGCCGTAACTGTAAGCAGCAGTAGCAGCAGTAGCAGTAGATCGGCAGGTGTTTGAAATGATTATTATCAATTTCTTAACATAATCAAAAGCTCGTAAGGTTTAAGTTGCAGCTCTTCATCACCTCTGGCTATGCGTTGTAGAGCGGGTTTGGGTGTTTGTTAAATGCTGGATTGAATGAGACACACACACACATCGAGTTCACCCAAACTAATACAACTAAGAATCTTTTTTTTTTAATTTATACTTCTTTGCTTAGGGTGATAACCTATAGTAAAGTATTCCAATGCTTGTAAGGTTTAAATATAGTCTACAGGATATTAGGATATGATCTGTTCAAGTCACACTCAGGCGTTCCAAGGAACTATTAGCAAGAAATAAAAGAAAAACTTGAATTCCAACTGTGTTTTTAATTTCCACAGCACCAACATCTTTAAGTTTAAAGCAGATATCAACTGCACCACGGCAGAACATGATCAAAAGCCTGCAGAGGATGTACGAGCCGAGCCGCACAAACTTCCGAATAAAAATATTTCCTTTTGCCTTTTCCACAAGTGTTTCATTCCATTTCAAAGCGTTTTTTTTCTCTCTCTCCACACAACGCGACCGTCTCACTCATTCGCTTCGATACTGTTCGACAGGCGAGTACTGGCAGCACCCGAAACGATGGCAAAATAAAACTGTTATGCCTGACGGCACAGCAGGGGGAGAAGAACGCAGCCGGGCCCGAAGGGGGAAAAACCATAAACAATTATTTACTCCGGATTTTCAGCAAACGCGGCATCTTCTTGCCCACGTCGCAGTGTTGTGCCGGGCGCGGAAAACGCCACCATAAATCTGCCCCGTCGTCCCACCGTCGTCGTCGTCGTCGTCGTCGGAAGTTTCCCACCGTCGTATGGATGCTGTTTCCACGTGTTTCCGCGGGTGTTTTTGCTTTGCAAAGGCCAGCTTCCGGATTCTTTTGATCCTGCATGCATTCAGCAGCGTACCTGCGGCGGACGGAGGAGAACCGTATCGTGCGGTGCGGCACGTGGTCGATGAAAAATATGAATTTACCACCAGGCAATGGAGATAAGTCAACATATTTATATGGCGGCGTGGGAGGGCTCGAGCAAGCGCTGCCGGTGGTGGAACGACGGTGTTGTACGTGTGTAATGTGCGAAAGACCGACCGAAGAAAAAAATCCTTTCATTTATCGCACGTCGCCACAATCCGAAACACTGGATATGGTTTTCATTTCGCGGTATTTGTTTGGATACGCGGTATTCCAGACTCCTGTCGGTTGGGACTTCCCTGAGCCGCGGCTTATTTTGGCGTACCAAAATTAGCAACATAATACAAGCAAGCAAGAAAAAAACACCCAACACATTCGAAACGGCAGTGTGTCTCGCAGACATTAAACAACGTGTTGTTGAAAAGCTTCATTTCGTATGGAAATGCAGTGCGCATTCTATTGATGGCCGTCGGTTGGACTGACGTGTGTAGCCATTAGCGCTTGGAGAAGATTCGGTTGGAATGACGTATGTAGCCATGCTGAACGGTATGGTGAAGATTCTGAAATCGTTGAACTGAATACGTTTAGAAGAAGCAACGGCGGAATTCATCACGATTTTGAGTGTTAATCACTGACTTACAGGTGCAAGGATTTTTCATTAGGCAAAACAGGAGTACAGGATATATACAAGGCACACAATTCATGTTTTTGATAAGGACATAATTGGAAAAGTTCTATGAATGCAAATGGAAGACTTGAGTGAAAAATAAGACAATTTTATTTAAAACATTTTCAGAAATCGCGAGTCGATCGAGAGATTCTTGAATAGATAAGCTTCCGTTTGAGCTAGTATGTAAGTCTTCTAAAGCGTCTACAACCCAGTACATAATAATGACTATAAATTTACAAAGTTCACCAGAAAGCAGTTCAAATACATTTTCTGTCAATGTACTCCACGTTTCGTCCGTGCTGAGTTTGAGTCGTGCGCAGGAATGTGCCATGGAAGCAGGTGGCTTTCACCGAGGCCTTGGGCAAGAGGACGCTGTAAGCAAGCATGTTTTAGCCGATTTACATCGTCTTATGAGGTTATGAATCCGACCAATCAAAAGATAGTCGAGCGCTCTCCCCGTCGACCGTCCTATTAACACAAGGACAGCCCCATGACGGCTGACATGATGCCTGCGGCACGTTCGCAACACGTTGCTGCGAAGGAATCAATCTAACCCGAAGCCGTTCCACTGCGGAACGTCTGTCCCATATCTTGGGCGGCAGCTTCCTCAATTGGTTGCCTTTAAAATTTCCCTGCCCGAGTCGTACGGAAATAAATTGATTTCGTCGCGCCGTTCCTTCAGCGAACCGTCGCTTCCCGGGGCCAAGCGATTGGAGCATTGAAAACATCGGACGACAAGTTTTGTAAAGGCATTCGTAAACATGGGCCAGAAGTTGATCAGCATTATAATATGTATCAAATGTCAAACATATGTTATCTGCCCACCACCAGCCGGCCCGCCCACCCACCTTTCGTAACCATCCCGCCAGCTAGCCGTGGTGGGATGCTGCCCTCGTCCTGATTGCTGTCCGGACTCGGGCAGACGCCGTCTGCCGGTTACGTTCGTTCATCGATTATTCAATGCGAAACGCGTTCGCCGGTGGTGATGCAGAGGAAGACGCAAGACGAATCGGTCGATCGATCGATCGCAACCCGCACACGCCCGGCTCGAAGCTACAGCATTCAAATCATGTCCGTCGCCCGCCGATTTGGAGACTCCTCCATCGTGGAGCGTCGTGGAGCGATAGGAGCGAGGCGGCTCGAAATTTATAGCGTACGTCGCAAAAGGTCTCGCATGATTCAAACCCTCGGAAGGCCGCAACCGGGACGACAGAGCCGGGACAGATGTGTGTACACAGTCCGCGCCGTGGCACGGTCCTGAAATGCTGCTCAATCTTCCGTTCCGTGGTGGAAATCACTCGTTTCGATTCTTGTTCTGCTCCAGCCGGCGGTTTGGGATTAAACAGTGCGCCCTATTGGAAATTGGATCGAAAGATAAATGACTCTTGACGGCACGATGGCATCCGCAGGCCTCGATAAGTGTCTCGGGTAATTTCGAACCGATTTCCTAAATTGAAAGCGCACCGTAGAAACAAATGCTTCGGGTGTGCCAAACGTCTTTCGCACCGCCTCCTTATATTGGCAGCTTCGAAGCTTTTCCTAGCGGCTCAGTGCAGGCGTAGAGATGTCTACGAACCGCTTCCAAATTGTCACCTTCGAAGGCTGGTGTGGCCTTTCCATTTCGATGCGGTGTAATTTATTCATTCCGGCGTGTCCAATGCCACAGCGGGGAAGCACGGAACAAAAGGTTATGTTTTGAATTTGTTTTATTTTTACACAAGTAGAAGCATAAAGCCCGTAAAAGTTTAGAAGTAGGATGAATTAAACGCGGGAGAACATGAGGAAGCTTATTATACGTAAAAGAAATAGTCTTCAAAACCCAATCATAATACATAATAGTTGCTTTCTTGGTGTTGTAATTGTTGTTTACTTTTCAAACCCCAAAAACTGCAATGAATGCTCTATACAAATTAGCTCATTGTTTGGTCCTTCGAGCCGGATAAAATTTCAAAATTTAAAATCTGTAATTTTGCTGTTTCTACCAAATGATTTCCATACAAAAACTGTTATAAAAACGGCTCAGTTTGTGTTTATAACTCTTTTTAAAAATTCACAACGCATTGTAATGGCTTTATTCTTTAAGATCATGATTCCAAAAATTATTGTAATATTACTTAATAATTTTCGATCGTCTTAAGACAAAAAAAAAATAAACCGTAGCGAAGTAAATGACAGATTAATTATTTTGGTCATATTTTCTTTTGCTCTCGTCCATATTCTTCCCAACGTGTCAAACTCGGTGTGTTGGTACCGACTTGAGGGAGAGTTATGGCGCCGCGATATTGGAACGCCTCGGAGGCCCTCCCTCGCTGCCGTTGTCCACTCCCAGCAAATCGAGACGAGATAAAGACGACGAAAAAGCGACTGGCGGCCGGTTCGTGTGGACAAGCAGATTACATAATTGTGCAGCGGTTTCGAGCAAGTTGCGCTCGCCAACTATTGGCCCGGCCCGGTGTCGACTGCTGGTGCACCGTCACCACGATCGATCTAAATCAGGTTCACCTTCTTCACACCGCGCGCCCGGTGCAGCGCCGGGGTCTTTTCGATGCCTTTTTGCGAACGAACCGCAAATGCTACGGATAACACCGTCAGTATGCGTGTCTGTACCGCGTGTGCCGTTTTCGTTGGCCGCCCGGTGGAAGGCTTGGACGACGACTCCCAGCGCGTTTTGTGTGCGTTTTTTTCCTTCTTCTTTTGCGCTACGCTTCTCGCCCTGCAGTGCGTTTATATTCATTTGCTTAATCCGGCAATAAATCGATTCCGATTGGCTGTCGGATTAAGATGGGTTTTAGGCTCGGCGGGATAAGACCGGGAGAAAGGGGTAGAAGTGGCTGCCAAGCGTCAACATCGTCAGTTTTTTTTAATTTACTGACCGAATCGATGACCAACTCGATCGTATGAACTGTGCAGCGACGTGTGGCGATTATGTTACAACATTTTTTTTCTCAATCACTCGGACTCGTGTTTCACGTCGAGATTTTCGCTTGGATATAAATAAAGTTTGCACCCTTAAGGTTATCGTGATGCTGTTTGGCGCTAATCTAATCACGTTGCGTGACAAACAGTATTTAAGCAAATTAAAAACTATTTGCATTTCAAGTTTTTTTTTTTGTTTTTTTTTTTGTAATAAATTGACCTTAAAATGAATAACACCTCCGTTCTTGGGGGAGAACACACTTTAATGCGTGCTCTGCTGCAAAACGGCCAAAGGGTGGTCGAGATGGGGGAGGTTAAGCATATTAGCGATTAATAACAGTCAACTCGGCGGCCGGTCAAGCGATATGCGATTTGGTTTTCAGTTTTTCTCTCGAGCGCCCTCGCTGCTGCTCACTTGCTGTCCCGTGGCGATATTTAAACCAACAACGTCTGACATCTCGTCGATAAATTCAAATCCGCTGCCCACCTTCGGAACGCTGCCCCTCTGCAAGCGTGTATCTTCACACGCACGAACCACACCGGCAGCAGTAGGGCGTGAAACGACCAAATGAAAAGCGAGAAGAAAAAAAAAAAACGCAAAACGCGAACACGATCGAAAGATTTATGGCAAATCAGCGCACACGGCCGCGGCGCGATCGAAAAAGCTCTCCTCCACCGTAAGCAGATTCATTAATCAACTCGCGCACGGGCACCTCTTTTTCTCCCACTACAAACACACACACACACACACAAACGGGTTGACTTTTTGTCTGCGCAGTATCTTCTAACCGCCTCGACGGATTCTAAACACACAGGTCGCACAGGGTGAGTGCGAGTAATTTAGCATGATTAAGCTAATTCATTTGCATTTGCATTTGACCGTGCCGGACCGTTTATGATCGAATGATGGAGATTAATACTTGATGCGGATGGCTCGCGACCATATCATCATCGTCTCCATCGCCCCCCCAACCCCCCTCCCGGTTGTACCACGAACGATTGAGAAAGGTAATTACTGGAATTGGTCATGACCATACCTGGCGGTGGTGTTTTTGCTGCTCTGCAATTGAATACTCACACCTGTTTGGGTCGTGATGATGTGCTAGTTGAAGCTTACAATTTTGTGCGATAAAATCATTGGAGGTGGTTAAAATAAATGTGGCCATGATTAGACAGCAATACTGCAAGATGTGTGTTTGTTTCGAGATGTGCTATGCAACAATCTATAAATATTATAAGAAAGTGAAAAGTCCTTTCTTAGAATGCTTAGTATAACAAAAATATGCCTTCAACTATAGTAGAAACCATATCATGTCATGGAATTTGTTAAGTCAAGTAAAAGTAAGAGTAGATGTGCAAGAACTTAACTAGGATTTAACTAAATAGATGAACTTTGATCAGTGTCCTGAGAAGTTCTGATGTCTGCTTCTGAAGTTACTTTCATATGTACAATGTGTGCATCTCAAAACTGAACTCAAAAGAGTTTGAGCCACAAAACTTCAATCTCAAACAATAAAGTTGTTCGAGTATAATTTATTGTTCGATAATCCTTATAACGAGTAATGATAAAGCTCAATAGAATCCAAATAATGACAGTATTTTACATGAAAGCATCCTGAACTGACCTAGATCTTAGCAACTTAAAACAAGATAGCAGATGTTTTATGTAGTTTTTAACTCATTTCCAAAATCTGAGCATTTCGGATCACCCTGTATCAACAAATTGATATTTCTGCTTCTGATTATTACATTTAATTCTACCAAATAAAATCAACGCACACCAATCGATTTTTTGCATCACGCCACAGTGAAAGAAAATCGATAAAACCCATCAATAAGCGATTCCAAAGTGGCATCAAACCTAATCTAAAAGAAAGCTAGACCCACCGCCGAGTAGCACGTCAGCTCAGCAGGTCAGCAGCAGCGAGCCATCCACTTTGGTGGCGACCACTACGCACACACACACACATACACACACAGCTTGACGATTGGCGTCCTCAGGGATTACCGGCGACGGTTGCAGTCTCTGTCGTCAGATCCGTTTCCTTCACACGTTATCCAACCTGATCCGGGGGACCTGAGCACCGAAATCCGTCCACAAACAAGCACATATGGCGTGGCGGCGGGCCCATGATGCTCCCTCTCTCCCGATGCTCCTCGGGCATCATAAACGTCGCATCGGTGAAGGTAAGCGCACAACCGCCGAGGGACCGCCGACCGACGCCGCGGTGTATCACGCGGCGTATCCCCGTACACAAAACCCGAGGTCGGCGTGCGCGCGCGCGCGCTCACACACTCATGTGTGTTTACCGAAAGCTCTGCCAGCAATCATTTATGTAAGTTTGTCTTACTTTTTTTGTCGTTGTTGTTGCTTGGTATTCGCTTCGGTCGCTTTTGTAGCAGCGCACCGTGTCTGCAGCAATAGCCATTTTCCCATTCACTAAAGCCGGCTGGTGCTTGCGCTGGTGCTGCCGCTGCAGTGCTTTGCCATTTGCAACTTGATTTCCGAACAAAATAACTGCCTGTTGATCCGCCGCATCGGTAACCGGAGACCCCAACCCCACCGACTGAAGTGCCGGTGCCGTTCGGGGTGTTTTCGGGATTTATATCGCGTTTCCCAGCGCCGCCACCGCGGTCGCACCGTAGTCGCGATTACGCGATCGTGGCTCACCCTTGCTTGCGGGTTGCGCGCGTATGGGGAGCGGTTCGCCGCCCAGAGCGCTCTCTCAACGTGACATTTTCGAAACGGCGAGGAGATAGTATGGGAAGATGAGGTTAGGCGATGTGTTTGATGAGGGGGAAGCGCGCTCCGTTTTGGGGCTTTTTTCGACTTTTTTTTCCACACGCTGTTTTCACCTCGGGTTATGTAAATTGGCTGTCGGTAAAAGTGGTGCAGTTAGTAAACACGCGTAAATGAGTGCCGTGAAAGTTGGCACATGCACAATCATAACTTCGCCATTCGATCCCGAAGAATTGGGCACGGTGTGTCCCTTTGGGAAGCGGATACAGCTCGGCGTAACGCGAGATGGCTCAATTTCGGAGAAGGATTACGAGGTTTGCCTGCGTGAGAATTCCCTTCATTCGACAGCAGAATGCAGAGAGCATTGAACAACAGTGCTTGGGGATGCAGTGAGATAAGAATAACAAGAAGTGTTAATGTAGCCGAAAATACAGTTGGCTTTTTATAATTAATTATAATTATATAAATATTGAAGTTCAACAGCAGATCAACTATTATTTCATTATTTCTGCGACCATATCGGCCATGAAAAGTACTAAGCTTCGAGAATGGAATAAGATTTGATCCCAAGCCTGTGGTGATCGTGATGTGTTGGCCAACGCTTCTACGCAATACCCTATAAAGCCGGCTCCATTATCAATCGTCAAAATTCGAATATAAAGCGCAAGTTACCATCGTTTAAAACCGATAAATACCAAATTTCGTTAAAATCCTTTAAAAACGTGTCAACTTTTTTTAAACTACGTATTAAAAATAATATTTTATAAATATCTAAAAGTGCTCTTCAGTCCACATAGACAAAACTATTTGTATAGCGAATAAATGGGCACAATTGTTTAACCTTTTCCAAAGGCACACAGAGCAGGCAAGCGCTCGGGTTGCCTCACCATGATAGATCTCGCATGATGTAATCGTCACCCGTCTCGTCTCGCTGTGGCTTAACCATGGTTTTGTCGTTGTCAAAACCGGTGAAACTTGCTCGAAAAACCACATTAACGGAACGGTCGGCATCAAGCAGGCACCGGAGAAAACCAAACACAAAAAAAACCTTGCCGAAAGCGCATTTTTACGATGTGACGGGGATTCGGCCATGAACGAAAACGCAATCGAGCAGTTCGTTTTTTTTTTTGTATGTTGCTGTTGATGCAAAAGCACCGACATAATAAAAAACGAACTACAGTGTGATCACTGAATTGGATTAAAAGATAGCATTTTTTTTCTTCTTCAAAAAAGAATCTCCTGTGTCTTCAGATTCTCCTCGGAAAGCTAATTGATGATCGGTCGGCTCTTGCCGGAGTCATTGCGCTACAAAAAAGCAACATTTCCTGTTCACACCCCGGTCCTCCCGGCGAGGTGGCAAACAATTATTGCCCCCGTCGTTGTACATGTACGGTTTTGCTGTGTGCACCACGTTTGGCCGCGTGATCTCGGATGCACCGGGCGCGATAAGGGAGGCGGCACGACACACGTGAAAGTGAAAAACGATTACCCTCCCAAATGTGTGTACCGACTCGCTTTGCGGCAGCATATCGCCGGTTCAAATCGTTTCGCGGGCAAGAGCATTTCTCCTTTCGAGAGCCCGGTACACGCTGATTACACGAGCCCCCGGCGGCCAGCCTCGTTTGGACAAATTTGTCAACCCAATCCCGCAGGCATACGCGGGGCATCGAAGATCGAAACCCCCTTTCTCGGACCGGGCCCGACGATGTGATTAAGGGGAGGAAAAAAAAAACAAGTCGAAGCAACAAAACGCGCAAAATAAAACATCAGTCCCATCGGAACCGTGGCGCGTGAAATTGGCTAAATTGAAAATGCATGTAATGAGGAAAGCTGATGCCGCTGGCTGCCGTCTTGGCCAAACCGCATCGGGTGGTTTGTGCAACGGAGCGACTGCATCCGCCGACTGCACAGGCAGCGTACGGCGGCGACGACCCCGGATGCTTCCTGTATCTTTTATGAGCGTGCCAAGGCATGCTTTTTTTCTTTCACGCTTAGCTCGCCCGGCCAGCATCGAAGCGTGTTCACCGACGCCCATGTCTTCAAGATGATTTTGTGTCTTTTTTTCTTTTTGCTTCTCTTTCGCCCCGTGCACCATCCGCCGACCGACACACACGTCGGAGAGTGGGTTTTTTTTTTGCCTATACTTCTCCCGGTCTCCCGGTCGAAGGACGTGCAACAACTGCAGCAGACCGGCCTTTCCCTCGTGCAAGGTGTGTACAAGTGCACCAGCAGCAGCCGACCGTTCGCTTTTTATTCGACATCATAATAATGATAATAATAACAATAATAGTGGTGATAGAAATAATGATAATAATATTCAAGCTGCAATAAAGCGCAGCATCGCCGGTGCGATGCGTTCGGTGCAGCAGGAGCGGGGCGATTTTTGTGTGAGTGAGTGCCACGGTCGATCGCACAAAAATAGCACGATGGAGAGAGAGAGAGCGAACACAACCGCATTTAATCGTGAAGGCGAATGTGTTATTCCGCTAAGCCGATTCCGCGAAGCGCTGTTGGTTCATTGCTGGAAAGATTTGTTCCTGTTAAGATCTTCACCATTACGATAAGCATTGGCAGGCTAGCTTACGATAAAGGAATAATACTGTTTTGCTTGCAGATGTGCGCGTGTTAATTTTTCCATTTATCGGGCAACCATTCGCTCCTCATTTCCGGCTCGCTCGGTGCAGTTTCATCACCTACCCCGCGAAATGTCACCTACCCTCGAAGCATAATACGATACGATAGCACACTTTTACTTTGCTCTGCCGCATCATGCTTGCCGCACTTGACGAGCGCGATTGTGCAACGGCAGTAACGACGGTAAAAACTGCAGCACATTAAGATAAGACCAGCCACTCGACTTCAGCTGAAGGAAGGAGGTCTGGCGGTGATCCCCTCCACGATCGCACCCTGTTCGAAACTAGCGGTTGTGTGGACACGAACAACAACAACGCGCGAGGAAAAATCACCATTTTGTGTCACAATATTAAATGCATGTCTGCGGAGTCGGGTTCAGCAGCAGCAGCAGGCTCCCTCCTTTCACTCCCGGGATGTGGCTGGGGGCTGTGCAGTTGCGAGCGAAGGCGCCAGAGAGAAAGGCACGAAACGTGGGTTGAAGGTAGCGTTTGTGGAGAGGATGAAAAGGGATCGAGCTCATAGATAGCCGCCACGGTATATATTGGAACATCTATTATGGCCATTTTTTGTAGTAGAAGTTATGTTTACATAAGGCTTATGTAAGATAAGTTTGCTATATTGCACTAATAAGCGCTTATGTTATATAAAGTAAGCATACTACTTACAGAATAAAATATGAGAGAGCATAAATGATAAGTAATAACAAGAGATTATAAACTCTGCAATAACTTAGAAATAGATAGCATACAAGGCTGTATTTCTAATGTAACCCAGGGTAAACTGTCAGGTTGTGATAACCAATAATGCATCTATAATCTTCAAGTTATTATACAAATAGATTGTTGTTGTAGAAGCAAATAATCAGCAAAAAATCGATAATATTATACACAAAAAGATCCTCCTTGTGTATGGCTCCCTGGTATAACAGATCAGCACTCTCAGCAATATAAATGCCCAACTAGCTTAAGGACACAGTAGGCAGTCTCTTTCGACGCAGTGAATGAGTGAAAGTAGCTTTCGCATTTATCATACCGTAGACCGCCGGGTGAGATAACGAAGACAGAAACCCTTTTTCTTGCTACAAACCAGGAAGACACGCTGCTGCTGTTGATTTGTTTTTTTTTTTGCGAGCTAATGAGGCGTCCTGCGATGCGATAATGTCGCTGATTCTTACCTATAATGGAGCGGATGAGAGAGAGAAAACAAATATTGGCATAATTAGTGTGGTTCGTTAGACGCGTTATGAGTTGTGTGATTAGAAAATCACGATTACGGCGGAGTGATTTAACCTGCCGTCGTTGTCGTGAATTGCAGAGTGAAATGTAATTATAAGGTTAAATATGACAAAGAATAGTTGATTGGGGTACGTACGACGGTTTGTTGATAGACTATGTGAGCAATTAGGATCTAGTGAAAAACTATCTCTTCTTCAAAATAAAGGCTACACTCTGTACTTATTAAGTACAGCAAATTGATGCTGCTTCAATGTGCTTCCCATACAGTCTCGTTTTTATCTGCAATCGGCTGTACTAAATTTAATCAAAATATATTATGTCCCGCTGTAATGATTCTTCCTGACGTTGCTGCTAAGCCCTGGATGCAGTTAGTCTGTCGCATCTGTATCCGCTCTGGACAGATGAACATTTCAACGTCATTTCATCCCTCAAAATGTATCCTTTCTCTCAACTCCAGTCGGTAAGTTTGTCACCTGTTAGCTGGAACATTTTTATTTCACGATCCCCGC
>KB672813.1:1510944-1563103 GCA_000349145.1 Anopheles dirus | reverse complement strand
CACACACACACACACGCAGAGAACATGATGATGGGCGGAAAGAGTATGCGATGCTCGGGAAGATGATCATATCCGCAGCAGACACGGCGGCGAGTCCAAAGCGAGTCCACGGGCCGTCGTTTGCCGTGGGCGCAAAACAAGCGAAGCCATTCCTTCAAATCGTTGGAAAATTACTTCACTGAAGACTCGCTCGTTTGCAGATTATACTCGATGCAAACCCTTAAGTGCCTGCCGTTGCAGATCACTGGTGCTGGTTTAATGCATTCCACAGTGAAGCATTATGTTATTACATTTCTTTGTAAATTTTAGAAGATATTTAACGAGACAGGAGATTGAAGAAATAAGTGTAATTTTGATATCAATTTAGCTATATGATATGATATGATGGTATCATATGAATTTAGAGTGATCACCAATATCAAAGGCAGAACGAAATACAGTACTTAGGACAAATATCAGGGATAACGTTATATGACCCAGACATTTAAAATAAATTTGTATTGTTTGGACAATTTCTATCACACCGAGTAGCTGCTCCATAACGACCTTAAGGGTTACGCCACTTAAGGAAGATTATTAATTCAAATCAGGTCGCCGACTGTAAGACAGCTGCGTTTGAATGCCGATCGAGTGTAAGTTCTCAACTTGGCGGCAACTCCGCTACAGGAACATCTCAGGATCGATGGTAACACTTGCACCGCCTGCTTCGACAGAACACACAGCCGAGCGGCGAACAAAACATTTTCTCTCTCGAAACGTCGTTCTTTCCGAATTCTTACGCTTACACTGGATTCGTGTGGGCACACTTTGCCTTTGGGGAACGGAAAATAAATCTAAACTGTCCCAAGGGCAAGCGCACCGGGGCAAGGGCGGAAAGAATAAATCGTAATTCGAACTCGCCCTGTCCGACCGCCTGTCCGTCAGGAAGATAGCGCCCGAGCTCCCGGGTCCAGACGTCGCTCCGGATCATTCCGGAGGGGATTTTCATGACGATTTCGTTTCGACCCGGCCTTGCAATATCAAAGCAAGTAGGTAGGCACGTAACCACTCTAAAACAAGATCTCACGAATCCGCGAGACAAAACCCCAGACCAGGGCGAGCAACGAGCGCACTGTTATGGCAGGTGTATCTCTCTAATGGTTCTCGTTTTCTCGACGGATTCCTCGGTGCGTGATTTTGTGCGCGGTTCGTTCCTGCGGGAGCATGCTTGTTCGGTGGATGGCAATGTACATTTGCGATCTGCACAGCTGTCTTTTTGCACTACGAATCTCCATCCATTGCCCATTCTCCAAATTCCCAACGTTCCAAAGTCAACGAATAGCGTCGCAGCGAACGAGTTTTACCAATCGCCGACGATATCTCTCGCCCGGCCCCGGAGCGGTCCGATAAAGTGACCACAAATTATAGCCCCCGAAACACGGCGTATTTACTCTTGTACCGGTGGAAAATTGGCAGGCTCTTGTGCCAAATGACCGCACCGATATGCTGGCGCAGATGGCAGGCTGACCACCGTTCTCTAAGAGGGGCACCGTTCACGGTGTGTATAATTTGCGGGGCATCGTTGGGAGGCCTCCTTTTCGGCGTTCATCTACGGATTTTTGGGAGCGAGTTTAATTTAACAATTACGATTTCTTTAATTTGGCCATTTAAAGCCGTACTGATGATGTGATTTGTGTTGAACGTTGTAAGGATCGTTTTGGAGGTAGTTGCAATTTGAACGTCTTCCAATCGCAGAAGATCTGGATCAAATACCACTATGTTTATATACAGGTTGATTACTACAGCAGAAAGTTGGACATCTTTTAAAACACAACAAAAAACCCGATTTGAGGCAAAATTTTCGAGAAATGTTAAGCATTCACAAGTTTGCAATTTTAAGGTAAAGAAACATATGGAACTAAGACTAAATCGAAGACACAACATTTAACACATGCAGTTTCTAAGGGATACGAACTCAACTATCTTCATATCCGTATGATTTGAAGAGTGTACAAAGCGGCTCAAAGATTTAAAATCTTTGAGCTTTATCTCGGGTCAACCATTCTGGCCTGGAAAAGAATGACGCTTAAAAAGATCTGCTAGTTAAGGGCCGCATTTGTTGCCCGACATTCTAATCATCCCTCAAGTGGCTAAATACTGCTTTACAACAGATCTTCACACCAGGGCCGCATTTACGGAGTTTAAAGAAGCGCCCCGTTCATGAAATTTAAAACAGGCATGAAATGATAATGAACGAATCCTGCGCGCTGCCCTTGCACAAGGGAACAATGCGCGGGCCTGCACCGGGAGTTGAGTGATGTTTTAAGGTACATTTTATTCAATTTTTTCTCACTCCACACCCGGGAGCGCCTGGCTGGAAGTGAATTAAATTAACAGCAAACGTTGCTGCCACTGCGTTCGGTGCAGGTGAAAAGGACCCGAACGAGCGAGAAAGGAAAAGAGAGACACATAGAGTACAAAAAAAAAGACGGAGAGAAACTTAATTAAACCGACATGAAGTAGCGTCCACTGCAAATCGTCGCTACCCTGTGAGAGTGGGTTTTGGTGAAAAAAATCCCATGATCCTCTTTCTGTTCTTCGTCAGTTCTTGGTCCCTCGGCCGGGTGGCTGGATGCTGTTCGTGGCAGCAGCGGCGATCAAGTGCCAAAATGTGACCCAAAGCCGCACGGGATGAGGCTACGGCGGACAGGGCCCGGTACCATCTGGTGCGCGTTCTCCTCCCGGTCGGTGGAAATGTGGTTTGCGAGTTAAATATGATAAACGGGCCCCGGCACTCTCGGAATAATGTTAATTAAGTTATTTTAAATACCACCGCGTGCTGACCCGTTGAGAAAGCGAGGGGCCTTTTTTCCTTAAAAAAAGGATACTTCGGTTTCTTTGTGATTTAGTGTTCCTTGAGAGACGATATGCTATGCTTGTTTGCTTCGTTAAGGTGAGAAGAAATTAATAAATTTTTCCTCCTTTCCTGGCTAGCCCCTGCGTTGGCCCGCAGACGAATGTTTATACGACCGATTGAGTGCTGGGACACCGGGCGTGCAACCGCGTTTGATCCAATAAATAAATCATAAACTTTGTCGTCTAATGAAGACGTCGTGCGGGATGCCGGTGCACGACTTTCCGTGACGGTAAAGCGGCACCCCCGACAACGCCAAACCGACCCATCCTGAATAAAACATAAACCAGGTGCTGGCCGATCCGTCCGTGGGCAGTTTGTGGGCAGTAAAAATCGACCGAAGATGACGTTAATTAGCTTCCCTGGCGGCGGCGGTTGTCGCCGGGAGACAAAACACCAATTAGTTAGCCCAGTGTTTCCAACATCCACCGGCGAACCGGTCCCCATCGGATTCGAGCGATGACCCAAACCGCGTGTCTTACATGTTGTTATGCTCGGTAGGAGAAGCTTTCGGGCGTCATAGCGCAAACAGACTGATTCATGACCACGGACCACGGACCGATATGCTCGTTATAAATCAATTGAAAACGCCTACGAAACCCGCACGGTCGCAGGTCGGGCGCAGGTGTGCGTGAGTGAGCCAGAGCCCCGAACCCAAACGGCTCCATTCCAGCAGCAGCCGGACGGTTGGAGCGGGCCGCGCCACACGCTTCAAATGGTGATTGATTTCCATTAGCATCGTTCATCCGGTCGTCCCTCCCGGCCACAACGGCCACAGTTGGTCGACAGTTTGCCGCGTTTACCCTTATTTCCCACACGCTATTGGAAACTGGAAAACGTCGAACTGGGTCGGTTAATGGCTTTTCGGTGAAGGGTGCGAATTCTGGCACATTCCGAATGCAATTGAACGTGGGTAAAGGAGAACTGCGATATGTGAGTCAGCAGCTTCGGACGCTTTAAAGTTTCGCTTTGGAAATGTTTGTTGCAAATGTTTTAAATTCACACTCTATTTTTCGGTAAACAGAAGCACAAATATTTGAAATCAACCTGTACAAGAATGTTTGTCGAGTTCTTGGACAGAGACTTTACAACATCGCTTCCAATTGTTCAATGCTACACGTGCCGCATTTCTGATCCCACACGTCATTCGAAGGATATATTCTCAAAAATCGTGTTCCCACGGTCCGCCGAAATCACACCATCGATCGGCACCGCTGCTACCCTTAATGGATCGAATTATTTCGATTAATTTTAAGCACAGCTTCGTTTCGCTTGGTGCAAACTTTGGCTTCGCTGTACGTCGCCGAGTAAGGATTTGTTTCCATAGGACCTTTGATCGAATCCACGCAACAGGAAAAGGTTGTCGGATGTAGACGCAATTGATTTGCCATTGGCACGCGGAGGAACGCATCCCGGGGAAGTTTATTTTGGAAATTGAGGAAACCCAAACGTCAGACCGAAACGGATACGGATGATGCGAAGCGGATGTGTGAATGGTACGGGCGAAAAGAGTCAAATCGTAAATTGAATTAATTTGAGCGTTAAATAATTAAAAGGCTGTTGAAATTCCGCACGTTAGTTAAACGATGATCCAACCCTTCAGAGAGAATTGTGCAATTGAATTAAAGCAATGGATAACATTGCGTGCTAGAAAAGATAATCTGTTCAGATAGCATTACTGAAGCTAGGGATGTGATTCTTTGCCGACATAAGCACACTCCTTTGAGTCGACCAGAGCTCATTGAGTTCTCACTTAATTACAGTCACGTTAACTTTTCCATCCCCATGTGTGCTTGGAGCATGTATGTCAAACATACACACATATGTCTCCCAAGTACAGATTGGTGTGACTGTACCAAATCCTATTAATCCATATACCGACACAAATTAAATTAACTGCATCAGATTGACACCTTCTTCCCGAACGTTGGTTCCCAAGAAGACTAATCCGAGGTTCTAGAAGGTGCTGCTGCTCGAGATGATATCACGCGTTGCTGTCACAGCCGCTTACTACTGGGGAGGGTAACTGTCAGCACGCCACCATGACGGCGATGATGAAGACGATGACGCTGATGATAATAATAAGGACGGTGACGACTGGAGCGCTTGAAGGTGTTCCACAATCGACCCGACATGCGACGCATGACGGGTGACGTAAAATAATAAAATTATTTTTAGAGTTCACGCTATTCAGACGCTAATGGGGATGATGAAATCAGTATTTTGTTGTGAGACGTCGAATGATTTGAGGTTTTCTCGTCACCGAGAGTGATTACTTGTAAGACTTAGTACATCCAAATAGAAGATCTTCAAAGTGCCTACTGTAACTCCCAATGAGAAGCACGTTAATGATAAAGCCGTGCGTGAACAAGGCTCGTAAGTATGTGCGCTATTCTACGACATGCTTTCACTATCCCCCGGTGCTCCATCTCACCTCGCCTCCAAGAATTCCACCTAGGAGTCCCGTACGAATTCCGCCGGAGATTGACAAAATAATCCAACGTCTCGTAGAAAGCAGCCACCAGGCTTAGCGAGGGCGTATGTGTCGTGCCGAAATGCCGACGTCTCGGTAGCACCGGGGACCGGGCGTGCGTGTGATTGATTCGTTTGCCGATTTTATCCACCACTCCATCCGCCGGGAGCGTTAGTAGGGGAAAAAAAGGAAGAAACTTGGAATTAAGTCGGCAGAGAAGAATTGATTTCATTCCACAGCCTCGGCCCCTCGGGCTACACAAAGAAGACATCGGCATGGATCGAATCAAACGACCATCATTCGACTCCAGCATTAACAACATCATCGTGATCATCGATTGCTGCGCATCCCACTCGCCCGTCTTTCAACGAAAGAAGGGAGGCTGTGAAAAGGGCCTCCCAAAAACCCGTTCGATGATTATCTGCTCGGGAAGATGATGATGATGATGATGCTGCTGCGGGCACGATTACGCCCCGCTCGAACTCGGCGGATGTTGTCGGTGGGTTAATTGGTGATTTTCTTACTATTAATCGCTCGACTTCTTGATCGTCTCTCCTTTTCCACCACGCCAGTGTGTGAAGTGCGAGAATGCCGTACGTGCGTGTGTGTGTGTTGCGTGTTTCTTTCGTTTCTATTTGCCTTTTCTCATCCGTCCAGCCAACACCAAACGTTCTCATCGTCGGCGTCATCGTCGCGAGTGGGATTACGTACGCGGCGGCGGGGTTGGCCCGTGAAAGTTGGCTAATTTGTTTATAAGTATGATTAAATGGTGCCGCTAATCGTTTGTTTGCGTTTGTTGTTTATGTCTTCGCGTCGGAACGGGAGAGGTTGAGGGCGTTAGGGCCGAGAGCGTAGCCGGAGCGTGCGTAATGCAGTTGCGCGATCCACGATCGACCACGATCATGGTTTATTGATCGGCGCGGTGCGGCATTAGGGGGCTGAGAATCGTTTGAAGGCGAGGAAGATGAAATGGATCCCAAGTGTTCGCGGCGAATGGATACAAGTAGCGGAGGCGGATGGTAATGGAAATTGTTCATTAGTCAGCTTAGCGTGATCCGAAACAAAAACGGGAGTAAATAGTTGTGAATAAAGCGATCGCAGTGAATCACTTTCTTGCACTCCACTCCAACAAAGTAAAGCGTTGTTTTAATGAAATAATTAAATTAAATTATCAATAAAAATGACTAATTTTGCACTTTTGTTCTAAACCACTCTATACACTACAAATCGTGCAACTGTCATAATAAAAAAATAAACAAGAAATAATTATCATTATTGTTACTAAGTGAGCAAAGGCAAAACTAACAAGGAATTCGTCTTGATATTTGTGTTTTCAAGTGTTAGGACACGTTGCTGTGTTCATTGCTCGTATTAAAATTGTGAAAAAGCCCAAGTCCAATTTGAGGCAATAAATAAATAACAAATAATTATATTTAATCATGATGGCATACATCAACGACGCCATACTGCAAAAGGTTTAACATCTTTTTTATGGGTATCGTTTGAAGTGTTGTTTGCAGCTTACACCGATCACAATCACGTGGCACAGTGCAGCAAAAATGCGCATTGCGGGGATTATGAACGACAAAAAACCAAGGCCCTACACAGTTTGACAACGTAATTCAGTACTCACTCATCCTCAACCCGTGTTCCCGTCTGCTCCCACCTGCCCACTGACGCCCAACAATTGCAGGTCCCGATCCCAATTCACACCGATGTTTCGTCGCACAAAGCTCAGCCCTCGCCGGCCGTTAAACAGGCACGATTAGAACAGCGCAGAGAGCGCTGTAGTTTTTATTTCCCGTACAGGCCTCGCGCTCCACCAGCTCGAACTCTTTCGCGAGGGGGGCGGTTTGTGCCGGGCACGTGTTTGGCATGCGCTAGAACTAAACGGGTTGTGACGCGGCGGAGACGGTGTGGTAGACGGCAGAAGAGGTAGTAAACACGGCCGACATGGCGGCGACGTCGGTGCGGTGCGCATTTAGTTACCCTTGAAAACCTTCAAAGTCCACCAGCCAAGAAGTGGAAACAAAATCGAGAACGTCGACGACGACGCCGACGACGACAACAACACAGCCGCGATGGAAACGGCGTAAACAAAACCTCGACGACCGCCGGGACTCGCCGTGGCCGGGATTTTCCATTGCGTTTGGCGTTGTCGTACATAGCGTTCGACCGTCTCGATGTTGCAATTGGTTGCTGGGAGAGGAAGAGAGGATACACGACCCTTCAGCTTCCACATCTAGCTGGCGCAAGTGTGCTCGATCGTATGTATATGCCATTTTGCAGCAAGAGTTAAGCTTTGGTTCGGAAGAAACCAGAGTTCTGATGTGTTTTACATCCAGAACAGGAGTTGTATTGTTCCGAAGTTGCTCCGTGGTTTGGATTGATTATCGCTGGGGCGATAAATGGCGACTGAGTCATCATCGTCAGTAGGCAATTTGAAAACGAACACGCTTGTTCAAGTTATATGTTGCGTACTGACTTGCGAATGCATGTTTTGGCTTGTGCTAGCCGGGAGGAATGACTAATCCATGTACAAAAATAAATCCACATTATCAGTGTCACTAATACCACAAGCGATAGGTCACAACAGTTGAATACTTATTACATGAAATAGAGGATGTATGTTACGTAAGTGAAGTATAAAAGTTGCAGTTACCTTGCAGCACGTTGTGCAATAGATGAACAGTACAGAGCAAGTTGAAGTAGCACTTGTAGTTTTCTTGTCACTAAATATACACTATTCGAAGTTACTAATTCCACTTCAACTCTTCCCAGTGAATGTATATGTTTGCAAGCAAACAAAAACAAAACACCCAATTAAACAAACGATACAGTGTCACTAGCAAATCACAACAACTCAACTAACTCGCGCGACCGATTCGTCGCAACTGATGCAGTGAAGCCCGCGAGAAGATCTCTTACACACCGGACAGCGCACAGAACGCGGACCGACCCTTAGTGCACCCGTGTGCTCAGCGAACTAAGTACGCGACGACAAACGACGCCGCCAGTAGTAGCCGCGCTTCGGCGGCTTGATAATGGGGCGGGCACGGTGCACACACATCTAACGTGCCCCGTGTGGTGGGTGCGTGACTCATCGCCCATCATCACCCGAACTCTGGATGCAAAGCGTATGACTAATAACAACAGCGCTCCCGTTCGGACAGCGACTGAGCGTTGGGCTCGTAAAATCTGCGACGAGTGCACGCGCTACCGATCGATGCCGCGCCGTGAAACGTCGTGTTTTATCGAGAAAATTCTTCGATGGAGCAAATCTGAACAACAACAAAAAAGAACATGATTCCAGTTACCGCCAGTCTTTCTCAGATTCAAATCCAATCCGCATGTGAGCGAGCGGACGAAACGCACACGGTGCAGACGTTGGAGAAGACTATTTTAAACGTGAAGAAGATTAGTTGCATGCGAGTAAACGCAGTAGTTGAGCTAATTGATCTTTCACGTTTCGCGGTAGCTTGGAAAGGGGATGGAAACCTTACTGTATCGTTTGTAGCGAACCTATTACCGAGAAAGATCAATAGTCTCTGTATGATTTCTGTGGAATGTAAACGCAATCATCCGGAGGCACTGTGGAGAGATGGGTTCAGCAAAAAAAAAACACCCGTGTTGGTATTGGATCGGAAAACCCGTCAGGAAGAAAACAAAAATCATTCAGCAGACGGTCGAACTAACGTCGATAAGATTAGGATGATTCATTGGGTTTCCATCTTCGCACGATAAGATAAAGCAGGGGAGCAGCGTGCAATCTGCTCCACAATGTAACTTTATCTTTCATTTACTGTTTGTTTTCCCATTGATTGCCACCGCCGCTCGAGCGCGACCCACAGTTACACATCATTCTCTGCGTGTGGCAGATGCTGCCGGTCAGATCATAACTTCCACCGGGAATCGATGAAGAACGGTTTCGTTTGCACATTCCGAGCGGTGTGGATAATTGAATCCGATAAGAGTGGAAGCCGGAGCAAGTTTACTCATTTATCACCGGCACTAGCACTAGCCGACCCACCGGGAGCTGCCTGGGACATTCAATTAAATTTTTAATCACAGTTACTCCCGCCTTCCCACACTGCCGATGCCGGTGTCTCCAGAATGGTAGCTGGTTGTAAAAAAGCTGCATCCTTTACGTTAGGCCACGCTGCGCCGGTGCGCGTCCGAAAGGTGGTTCTACATTCCGTGAGGGAGAGCTATTTTATCTTAGTTGCAATTCAATCCAGTGTTACGGAGCGTGCTTCCTGGCGTACGCTGGCTGGTGCAAGGAGTATGGCATCAATTGTATTAGGTGCTCATAGAAGTTACGAAAGACTTCAGAGACAGATAGTGCTAATTGTTTTCAGAGCAGATTGTCGCTGTTAAATACAGCGCCTGACGATATCTGATGAGGTTATCTCGTCAAGTTTCGTATGTCTGTTCTTTAGTTATAAGCGATTTTAAAGTTTTAGTTCAGATATGACTACCGCTTTTATAAATTTGTCACCAACGTTGAGATTGTTGGGAAGCGTGGTTGAAACAGTTATTAAAACAAGTCATTATGAGAACCAATAGAACTTATTTGAACTCCTACTACACCCTGAGCCCCACCCACGATGCATGTTTGAGACACAACGTGTCGCAAAAGCTCGGAAGCTTTTTCCCATTTGCCACACCGGCCTGTCACCTGCTGCCGAATGCCCGGTACACCTTTCCCGTGGGGTAAGGATTGCAAATTGGAAAAGTTTCAATGGCCAGATGAACTCCTCCGCCCACCTGCGCGTACGTATACAGATACACGTACCGGATGAAGGCAAAGCTCTCGAAACAGACCAGAGATCCTGGCGCGAAAGTTTCCCCTGTCTGCAGGCCGCCGCGCACATCTCACGGGTCAATTTTGCTCGTGACCTTGCGGCGGACCCAGAACAGGGAGGTGGTGCGATTGGAAGCCAATATTTCATTGCAGGGCGTCGGAAGCAGACAGCCATAGCGGTAAAGCAGTTCCAAATGGCACCGGGCAGTAGCATCCGCTGGAATACGACTCGAGTACCGGCACCAGGCGTGGGCAGTTATGATCGGGACGTACCATCGTAACGGCGCACGGTGTAGTTTACAATTCCCGACGTATCCCGGGCATTGGCAGAAGATCGAAATTCATTCTGCCGGACCGCAATTGGTGCTCGATTTGATTTCTGCTCTACCCAGTCTGCCATCCATCGTGGCGATGAAATAAACCCGAGAGCCGGTCGGGGTTCGGCCATCCAGACGAGAAAGTTCTGGTCGATCGTTTCATTTATTGTAGCTTTGTGTGTGTGTGTGGGTGTGTGTGTATGGGAACAGTGGTGACCGGGTATTGTTTTTCTATTTCCAATCATGCCTTCCACCCACACAATGGTAACACCACTTCATCAAGGCGCTTCCTTCGATTGGTTTCGTTACTGAGCAGAGCCACGGATACGTGCGCTGCGGCTAGCATAACTTTCAGGCGCACGCGGTAAAACTTTTGACAACGGACCAGAATCATAGAATCGTAAACATAACGCCTTGCCAATAATTCATACTTTCATCGACTCCCCTGCCTTGCGCCACCGGCACACGGCCTTGCATCCGGCGCGCCAAGTGTTTGGAGCGTGCACCGAACCAAAACCGCCGTGAAGTGGAAACAGAACTTCAACAAGTTCGAAACAATCAGCCGATGGTATTAATGGCCGGGTGAGAGATCTTCCTTTCGAGCCGCACGAAAGCGAAAGAAATAAGATACGTCTTACTGAGGCGAGACCGACGTTTAAATTATTAAAACACCGTGAGGTCACGATCAATAACACGGGAGAGAAAGGAAGGCACGATGGAACACGGTGCAGTACAGGCAACTTTTCGTCCGGTTTCATCACAACCGAAAGGATGCTGCTCCCCTGCACTGGGAAAGTTTCACAAAGCACGTAATGAAATCATCTTTTTTGTTGAAATAGAGGCAAATAAAAAACAACCTTCCACGCACCTAAGCCGGCGTCGGATTCATTGCAAAAGTTAAACAGGATTAGGGCGCGAAGGCGTCGACGGACGAGGCTCCGTTTCTCGGGAAAAAGGGCGCGGTAGAGCTTGGAAATTATTTCATTATGATCGCACTTAGAGCCAATAAAAGTAATGCAATATTCCGCTGCTGGAAAGTTTTTCGATTCGAGCCGAGTTTAGCGATCGTTTAATCGTGCCCGCGTTGCTGTTGCACGGCGCACTTGCCCCGGGGTAGCCAGACATTTTGGGTAGTTTTTACCTAACTTCTAGCACACGCCAAGGCAGGAGGCTGGTGCGGAGTGGAGTCTTACCTCGTAACAGTTGCGCCAGAAACATGTCCCGCAGGTGCGCCGGGAGCATATGCAGCGCGGATAGGGAATCGACCCCGGCGGCGGCACCCAGCTTGCCGCCGCCGCCCATCTTCGCACCCAGCTGGTGGTGATGGAGCGGATAATGGTGCGCAGGATGCAGCAGGTACTGTTGCTGCTGCTTCAGCGGGTGCAGCTCGGAGGAGGTGGATTTGCTGGCGGATGTTTTGGAATCGTCCTTCGGTTCCCGGGCGGAACCCGTGGAGGTACTCGTGTGCTTCGACCGGGCGTTCCCGGGCATGGTCGTGGTGGCGGTGGACGTGGCCGTGCCGGACGTTATCGTCGTGGTCGTGGTCGCCGTCATCTTGGATGCTTTCGGTCGTACCGTTGCGGCATGGTTTTCGGCGGCCCCATCCGTGCTGCTGCTAGACGGGTTTGTGCATTGTTTCATGATACGAGGTGTCGCTTGCCGGGTTCCTCCACCGGGTTCAGTGGAGTTCGTGTCAAGGCTGGTTCGAAGGTATCGTAGGGTAAAAGCTATGCTTTATTACAGGCCGTCGTGCCGGCACGTGGGTAATCTTATTACCCACCGCTCGCAGGTGCAGGATTTGCTTGTACTGTTAATGCACTCACGGTTTTTGCCCCACCTTTGATGAGTCGCCGGTGCCAATAGGGGCACATGAAAGGTTCTGATCCGAATGTAGAACGGAGTAACGTAGTCAGCTGCCACTAATGGCACCATTCAAACCAAAATTCAACAAACTGTTCAACAATCCGCCTCATGCGATCCTGATCACCGCGAGGAGCTGCAGGTGTGCCACGGGCGTATCGCGAGGGTCTTTCTCCCTCATCTCGGCACACTCGGACGTACTTGTAGCACGTTGCTTTCGGAGAATGATCCCGCTCGTACGGATGAATCGCGCGAAGGACACATTGGGTGCGTAGGTATGTTTCGCTCGAAGGCGCTAGTTACGCACGATAACAACTGTTCTGCGCGGGGTTGACGTTGCCTTACGGGATGCACAAGGCACCGCGAAGCCTTGGCGCTGCGTTAGACCAGCATCGGATCTAGAGTGGAGTGTGAAGAAAGGTGGTATGGTTGACGCAATGTGTTTGACGTTTCACACACGACCTCATTACCATAATACGTTCATTGTGCCGATGTGTTCGATAATTTGACCATAGGTTTGTATATTATAGATTGAAGGTTGTTCTGACACGACATATATGTTGTATAGAGATAACATCCACGAAAACTAACGTTGGAAAGTTTGAAACATTCTTAAGCCATAAAAACGGGATATTGGTTATGGAAACGTATCAGATCGGATGTGACGACTTTTAAAATCGTAGATCTTGTTTGTGACTTTCCAAACACCAACCAACCCGAGATTAGGAAGTTGGCAACGTAGGGTACTAAATAGCTGATGTTCAATATTTGGATAAGGGATGAAGAAACCATCAGAAGAACATCTGACTCGCGACAACCTAATCACCAGTGAAGAGAACAAACATATTGTCGGCTAATTGAGAACAGATTTTTTCCTGCACCGCAGCAACGCTCCCTCTTCTTCAACAAAAGACAACCCCCGGAGTTGGAAGAAAAACACATTTCCAAATATTGACACACCCTTCCCTTTGGGGCCCTTAGCAGCAGCAAGTTCAATGAACTGGATTAATGAGATCTCTTCGTGGACGGATCGATGGATGGATGGAGGGTAATAGAATGGGCCACTGGAATTGACACCAAGCATCGGGCGTTCGAATTCATCTCCTCTGGGCGATGTTTATGCAATCCAGTGAACGTACGGCCCCGATTATGCGCCCCTCCCGGAGTGGATGCGTAAAGCAGCGTTCAAAAAGTCGACACTGGCGACCATTTACCAGCGACCGGCGTTAAATGATGCGTTAATTTGTTGGCATTAAGGTCGGCTTCGGTAAGGGGGTTTTCACTTGCGGCTCGGTTTAGACATCGTCACGGATCATCCGGCTGGCGCGAACGGCAAGACGAAGCGCGCTAGGCCAGAAGAACCATAAAGTGGGGATTTTCCCGATTCTCACCGCCTCGGCCACGGGGGCTTGGGAGCCGTCGGATGTACCACTTACACCCAGCAGCGTCGTAACGACCATCAGCGCACCCCGGATTTGTGCGCTCTGCCAACGTTGGAACGAGCAGCCGTGGCGCAATGTAATGCTATTTGGGAGTGGAGTTCCCGCACCGAGCGAAGCAAATCATCGTTAATGAATTCAAGCAGGGGAAAACACTCCGCCAGTATCTGGACGGCGGTAGAGCACCGCCAGCAGCACTGCCAGATTGAGTATCCAGCCACGGTTCTGGTGCGCGCACTGGATGATCCCGGACGATGTTTATTTCAATGTGACGGAAAAAGGCATGTTGCGGCGCTAAAGCCGCGCTGTGGAAGGTTTTCCAACTGTGGAGGCAGCTGGCAGCTTCATTTCTTGTTGGGTAAGCACAGAGAATTGGCCATGAGCAGGAGGAGCTCTGGTTATTATGCGACGGTTGAGCTTTAGATGGGGCGTCGGCTGGTTGGATAATTGGTGTGAAGTGATGTACGGTGAGGATAATAAAATGTCTGCAGTTAAATAAACCATCAGGTTTAATAGTGTGATGAGTGCGTGTAGAACACAAACCCTGATATATCACCCGCTTTGGAGACACTCGCAAACCATCCTCAAATCATCAAATAATACTAATCAATGAACCCATCAGATAGCAATCCAACTCTAAAACCCATCGCAAAGTAGTTTAAAACACGCAATTGACTCCTTCACTTCCAGCCGCTTGCCCAACGCCGATCGAGTGGGCCACTCTTCGCGCCCCCCCGAAAAAAAAGGGATCCTTTTTCTTAGCTTTTTATCCGCCGTGATGATAACGACTTAAGAACACTACTCAATCGAGCAAACAATCTTCTCCTTTCGGCGTTCTCGGCCATCCGACCCCGCGCACCGCGTCAGCACACGGAACAGGGGGAGATTTCCAAAACATTCGACCTTTGGTAGCAAACTTAAGGGCGGGAGCAAAAAAAAGGCAAACCCCGCTGTAACAGGGACCTAAGCCCATCGTTTCGGAAGGGAGCGAAAATCCGGCCGCCGCCACCGGTGCGGAATCAATTTCGTCCGATAAACGCTTCACTAAATGTGTTTTTCAAACCGGTGGGAGAGGACAGGCCCCGAACGGGATTGTGGGAGGACGAGGGGTTTTCGCCCTTTTTGGGCGACCCGTTTACGTCAGCACCGGAGGGATCGGAAGGGCCGAGCTATTTTTGGGGTTCGTTACCGATTTCCCGGTCGCTCGCTTACGATCCCAAAGGATGCGGAGGGTGAAGGTTAAAAGGACTGTATGTTCGTGCTGGAAATAGATGGCTAGAGGAACCACCTGGCTCCTATTTCCTGCGGTGAAGGTTAGTAGCGGCACCAAATTTCGTACAGACAAGTGACACTATTCGCCAAATTAGGTGAGATAAGCATACCAACCAATAATGATTGCAGCAACATGAAAGAGAATTTTCGGTACATTTTATTTGGAATAAAATTGTGCTATAATCGTCACCACAGTCGTTAACTTTTGATAAACCAGGTTCTAAGTTTTTCATGTACCTAAAGTAGGCTAAGTAATTTCGTCAATTACTATGTTACTTGCAGAGCTTGGCAGTGATCCAGGAAGAAAACATCATCACCAGATAACTACCACCCGAATGAACCCACCGGTTAGTGGAATTGATATCAGATTACTTCAACTAGACTAGCCACGCTTGGGGCATAAGATAGCGGCTGTACTAATTCAGCGCGCCATCGCCCCAACCCCAACAGAGGCGCGCGCGAGTGGGCGGCACCCTAGACCATGCAAACCAAGAGATGCCACCGTCCTGGCCCAATTTTTCGGCACCGCCCGTAACCCGTTTATCTTGCAAGGCAAATGGGGAAATGAAAGTTATTTCCCGGCCCTCGGCCCTGGGAACGAACTCCACGGACACTAGCTGCGAAGTGAAAGCCGGAACCGAAGTGGATGCGTTTTTTGTTTTGTCTTCTCCCTCCGTTCACTGCTGGCTGCCCTCGTGCGAAGGAAGGCAGGCTTAGGGACTTATGGTGCGCGGTCGTGAAGTGAGTCATAAAAAGTCACCTCCAGCTTCTCCGCCGGCCATGCCAGGCCAGCAGAGGCAGCATTTGGCTGTTGGAGCAAAATGTCTGCCATCCCGATGGCAGTAAGTCTCGGCCGTTTGAACAACTGCTGAAAGCACTCTTACTCTTGCTCGCTCGAAGATTAGCGGGCGGTAGATACGAAGACACAAGCGGCCGTTTCGGGTATAGGTTGAATTTATGCAAATAGTTTGTTTGTATCCCCCGCTTGCGCTGTGTCCAAGGGTTTTGGCTTTTGGTGGCAACATAATTGAATTTTCGGCAATTCGACCGCAAGTTGCGAGTGGTCCAAACTTGTACTGTCGTCCGGTTGTGCATCGGAAGGCGTTTTGGAAAGTGCCATTTCCGTAGCAGTTATCCCATCCACGCCTCCCTGTGTTTGACTCCCCCGTATGCTGCTAAGGAAATTCACTCCAGCCGGGAAGAAACTGCAGCAAAAACTCAGGGCACAGGGCGTGTGCTGTGTGCATCGCTTTCGCCCGGTGTGGTGGTTTGGGTGTGAGAATTTTATGATCATTGTTTCGTGGCCCCATTTCGGTGGATCATATTTCAGCGCCGATTTTGCGACCACTTCTGGAGAGCTACATGCTGGAGCACGTTCACGTTCACGTGTGTGCTACAAGTCGCGCAGGTAAGCTAGGGAAACAGCTTCGGTGTGTAGTTTAGCTTCTTGAACAATCGTAAATTTATGCTGCTTGACTTTTTATGAACCCGTGTGGGGAGGTAGGTATACTCTTTATGCCATGCTGGGCTGACCGGAGTGGGTTGTTTAAACACAGCAGTCAGAGCGGTTGTGCTTTTATGACGTTCGGTAGTATGAATGGGCGCTTATGGAGGATAACAACGCGCTCAACTCTAAAATAGAGTCGCGAAAGTCATCGTTTACGATTAAAGTTAACATACTAAAGAGTTCATAAGATAAAGCTGATGTAGATAGAGAAGAACCGCTTAGAATCATCGAACCGGTATTTTATTTTTTTCCAAATTGTTATGGCTATGGTAGTGGACTAGTCTGAGATAAGCCATAACTGTGAATATTAGAAACAAAAAAAAAATATCCTGAGGCGAAAGGTTAAATATCCATGTCACACATCATAAAGCTCACTACCGAAAAACTTCATTTGACAGTTAAGTGCCTACGTTATGATAGTCTTCCACCTTCTACCTGTCGCAGACAGTTTGATCGGATCAAGCTTTAAACCGAGAATCGCCGCCGATAGAACATCTCCATTCGCGTCGAAACAGCGAAAACAAGATCCAAATGTCAACGGTCGACACGCAGAGACACACACATACACAAACACACCCATTAGTCGCAAGCTGAACGGAATCGAACGAGTAGCAAGAGGTCACAGCTTCGCCGGTTTGCGAGGTGGATTGACGTTCGCATCGTTTAATCTGTCATTTGCATCTGTAATGTATCTGTCAAGATGACACACGCAAAAACCTGACGGTGGTGGTGGTGGTGCGAGAACGGGCGATATTGTGTTACCCACACGATACGTTTCGTGATTGTTGACCGTGCCGTATCTTCCACCGCAGGTTTGGGTTTCGCCTTGGCATCCCGTTTGGCATCTATTTCCGTGGTCGTTTGGCAGATCAATTTCAAGGATTCGGCTCGTTCGCGTGCGTGCGTGTCTCGTTGCTGCAGGCAGACAGAGATTATCACCATATTGAACCAACCGCGCGACGATGATCATTATGGAGCGTGCCAAATTATGCAAAAACGGAGAGAGAAGCAAAAAAGCGGCAGCAGCGGCAGCTCGAAGCACGGGCACCAGGTTGTCAAAACACACCAATCTGCGTGGCCTGCGCCGGGATGATGGCTGTCTCACGCGAAACAAAACCTCCCCACCGCCCCAAAAAAAAAGTAAACAAGCGTCAACTGAAAGCTCACGACTTTTTGCGGACGATTTTGTTTCACATAACTTCTCCACTTTGTTCGCCGCGACTGCGGCTGAGGTGAAACTTTTGCTAATATGTTGCGCAAAGGAGACGTGTGCTAGGCGCGTGTGTTTGCGCGCCCGGATTCGGGGGAATTTTGAAACGGAAAATTCAATGTCACACCCAGGACACACGACACAGCGGCGAGAGGACCCGCGGAGAAGCATTATGCTAATTTTGAATGTTTGGATGTCGCAAATGTCGGCCCCGGACGCTTTGGGACGGCGCTATCTATCGCTACCGATCGCACTATTCGCCCAGGTTAATACGTGCTGGTATAGATTGAAACGATTGTCTCTGTGTGTTTGTCGTTGTTGATGTTGCCAATGAGCGATTTCTGCCTAATAACCTCAACCTTTACGAACTTATAGGTGAAGTATGACATAGGTCGGAGAATAGCCTAATACAACCATAACACGAACTAGGTCTTCCTACCTTGGTAGGTGAAGTTTCGTGTGTTGAATGTTTCAAGCATCTCAGGGGACATAAGGAGAAACAAAACTTTCGTGGAAAGTTTGGACAACCGTTGGCCAACGTTTTGGGGCACATAATCTCCTACTTGGCCTTTTGATCTGTTGGTCACGAGATAAACACACACACACACACACACGCATTACGTGCATCAATTGTAGCTTCCATATCGCGTCGAACCTGTCACATTAGCGCACCGGGAAGAGCGACCTGGTGCTGATGCTGTAGGCAAGACACAGTACGGCGGCACCCGCTGCCGTCAAAAATTGAGGACGACGAGTGTGCGCGCAGCGATCATTTCTGTTGTGTGTGAGCGAGTGTTTGTGTGTGGGGTGTGCTGTTGAATAATTCATGATCTCCAGCCTGCGGGCACGCACATGTAGAGCCCCGCGGTTTCAGCGAGATGCTGTAGATTGCCAAACACGCTGCGTGTCACGCAGTTTTGGAGATCTTCCACTCGCCCCAAAAGTCTTCCCATGCGCTTGCTGCGTTTGTTCGAACGTCCGCGGGACATGGCCGCTGCCGGTTGCTGAAATACGTGTCCCAGCAAGCCGGTGCGATAAGCATCCTCGCATCCAATCAACGCGTTATGCCCTCTCGGACACACCCCGTCTCGACTAGACTTTGTGGCATATAAATCTCCATTACGTGCGGTAAAAGGTCGACCAGAAGAATCGTGACGTGACTGCCAGTTGGCAGTCTCTGGGCCGAAGTGGGTTAACACCAAAAAAAAAACACAGCAACGAAGCACTTGACGACTACTGCAGTACGGTTGCTTTCAAAACATATCTTCCATTATTAAGAGAGCTACGGAATGCAGTTTTTTTTTGAAGCAATCTGTCTCCGCAAGCGCAACGACGGCCACACCAACAGATTGCCCGCCGAGAGATGGCAACACTGCAAGTGAGCCTCTCGCCAGAAAAAAAAACTGCGGTGACTTCCGTCGGTGGTGCAGCGCTGAGATGCGCGTTGGCGAGCATATTTCATGCGTTGCTGTTTTTTTGTTTGCCATGCGGACAATTTGTCTTCGCAAACTAGACGGCTGCTAGACTACCGGAAATCCGGAAGTCGCTTGTTGTGTGTAGCAGATAAAATATTTGTACTGCTCAGGGGTTCTAGCCGTAGTACCCATGCCAAAAACCGGGTAGAAGTTGACGAAGAGTATACGCACGTACTAAATCAAACCAATATACTGACTACCGCAGAACCGCGGCATAGAGCACCGGAGAGGATGAGCGGTGGTGCCAAATGGGAATGGGATAGAAGGAATATAAGTACACTATTTTGTGTTGTGGTCGATGGCAAATGTTGAAAATTTGAATCTCATTTGTTTAGCTTTAAAATCCAATGCAAATCAACTCTTTAACGATCTTGAAAGAAAGTTGATCGTAGGAGAAAAAATTATAAAGGAACTCTTATGAGTCTCTTACTAGTAAGCTGCTTTCAGCATAAGCCTTAAATCTTTTAATGAAATACATTATATGCCAGATAAATATTGTAGGTGATTTAATCATTGTTTCGGCATAATCTTTGCCCAGGATTGGACAATATATACTGGATGTACAAAGCTGTTTATACACAAAAAAACTATGAGGTTATAGCTCAGAATCTGCAGGAGTTTAAAGGGTTGACTATGCGGAAAATCCTTAATCCAACAGGGACTAAAAAAACAGCATACTTCTTAACAAGCACCATATAAATGATACCACAGCAGGCGCCTGCATTCATTGCCAGCATTCAAGGAAAGCAGCAAAACTTCTGCCAGCAAAGTACATCATTATCATTCCTCGCTTCTATAGCGATGCTCCGTGCGAACGGCGTCGAGACCTCCGAAGATCTGCGAAAACGCAAAACAAGCACACAGCAGGAAATACAAGGAATTGAATTATAATGAAAGGATTATCGTTATGAAATAAAATCTTTCCTGCGCAAAAAGGGAAGGGATCTGTTTCTCTTCCGTGCTGCCGCGCGCGTCTTCTGCGCTGGAACTGCACTCGGAGACTGACCACCTCGCCAGCACTTCCCGACCGGTGCTGCTTTCCATGTCCACCGGACGCGGATAAAAACTACATAAATAAAAGCGAGCGAAATCTTCGACGAAAGCCGTTCGCCGGGTGTGTTGGTGTGCTTCCGGTGAAGCGATTTGTTTCGTTTCGTTCTTGTCTTGTCCAATTTGCGCCGTTTCTGTGGCCGTTTCCGACTCTCCGCTGAGAGTCCGTGAAAAAGTTCCTCCTTTTCACCGAAAGCCCGATTATGAGACGTGTGTTTTCGTGTGTCGCGCTGTGGCACAAGTTGTTCCAGGGCGCTCCGTGTGTCCGGACCGTCCGCTAGCCGTCGTCGGTGTCTGGAAAGTTTGCGATAAAGAAAACGGACAAACTAAACATCCCTTGCTCCGTTTCCCGTCCCATCCTGGCCATCCTGTTCCGGAAGTTCTGGATCTGGATCGCCCATAAACCAGCCTTGTCCTACATTTTATCGCTCGAGATGAATAAAACCCCTTTCATTTCAGGCAAGCTGTTCCATTCTCCGTGTGTTTTTTTTTTTTGCTAACGAGAACCTATCGATCGTGAGCAATACTAAAACCATTGCGATGCGGAAAAACTAGGTTTTCGCTGCATGTCGGGGCGAATGGATCGAACGGATAAACGAAGCCTCGGTGAGGTGCGATTTTATCGCTGCCGCTTTTGGCACCGCTAATGTGCTCGTCGCTGCAAGTTCCGGACGGAGAACTGGAGTTTTGTGTCTTTTTTTTGTTTTCCGAACGATTTAAGGACGACCCGCGCGTTCTTGTGCAGCCTCGTTGGCACGATTTGTGTAGTTGCGCGCTAGCGATCGAAATAAATACTGTCGGATTTTCTTCTTCGTCGCTAGCACGGGGACAAGCAAAAAAAAAAAAAAAACGTATACACCCAGAGATAACGAATTTTCGATCGTTTTTCTGTTATTGGTGGCAACAAATCGAACCGGACGTCCATTTCAATGACGGAGAATGAAAGTTGAACAAAACCGATACTCGATTGTTGTTTTATTTGCGATGGAAATAAAGAAAACACAATAGCTCCTCAACCTATCGGTTCAATTCTCGTTTGTTTTTGTACAAGCGGAAATGTTTTTCGGAAATAAATTAATTTGATTACCATTGCGCACTATTGTGGGCGGTGTGGGTCGGTGGTTCAGCCACCCGAACTAAGCATGAAAAAATTAAGCTACTAAGCATGCTTTAATTTATTAATCACCCATTAGTGCCCGCATATGGGGCGCGCATGCAAATTTAAGTGGCGGATCCCACCGTGCTCTCGAAAATCCCGAAACGCACAAAGGATATGTGGATGGAAAATAAAACGTCCCATAAAACGAGCAATAACTGACGACGGAGACCCAAAGTGGGGTCCGTCGCTGCTACCCACTGAAAAGGGGTGCGCATCGTCTTCCTGATTCTGATGCGGTGGTGGTGTCTTCGAAAAAAGAGATGCAAAAGGCACACACACACATATATTGTTATGCTCGCTCGTTTTTTTTTCTTTTCTTTTCTTCCGCCTCACCGGGAACACCACACGCCAACTCATGCGGACGGCTATAAAAACGTTGATATGTGTTTATGGTGTCTCCCCTAATTGATTGTCCATTCGGCTCGAACCGATTGGAGCATACGGGAAGATCCTCATCGGAAAAGATGGCATCGGAACACACACACACACGGGCACGCGAGCAAGCGAACAGAACTTTGTGGTTTTTCGGCTGGTGGGCCTTTTTTTTCGCCGTGGTGTACGCCGCCAGCGCCGTTCAGCGCGCCTCATAAATCAAACAAATCGCCCACAAAAGTTTGGCTGGTACTTCAAGAAACCCGATTTTTATGCTGACGGATGAAGATAAATGCGGAAAACGTGCGGGGATGGTCGTGTCCCATTCCAGGGCGAGCCCATCGGGACGGGTGGAGCTCTTAACATAGGCGAAACGAGAAACGTGAGTAATTTTCGGCAAATATTGTGTCATTAATTTATGATTTTTTTTTATTACATCCACTCGATTTCGAGCGTGCGATGGGAGGCGCTGGGACTGTGTGCGTGTGTTTGAGCTACAGATGAGGTTTTTATAAACCCTATGAAAACGGGACTAGCGGAGGCTTAATTGCGCTTCGGTACGTTAAGGAGTTTAATTGAAGAGCAAATAGAATTTTGTGTTCCACACTCCAAACTTTTCGAGTGCTTCGTTTGAATGATATTTGAATCTAAAACCACCACTTGATTGCTGTAATAAAAAGAAACTGAAATCTAATACCATGCCTAATGGCTTGCTCAACCCTATGAACCTTGTCACACCCGGGAAAATCTTTGTTTAATGAACATTTGGAATTTAAAAAAATATATTTTAGTCAAATTCAGAAGCTATTTTGCTGGAAGCGATATTAAAGAATAACTTTGTTTTATTCCAACACAGGTGAAATGTATCCCTCATGTTTTCATATACTTTATGTGGGTTTCATCAAAATATTATACCTTTCAAACCGCTACAAAAACAAGAATGTAAAAAAAAAACTTTTTCACGGAAAATGTTTGAGAAATATGTATTGTTTTGTATGTAATCTTATTATGCCGAAAGAAACAACTCAATTGTCTTTCTTACAAGTGGTTTTCAAAAGGTCTAACCCGTCGTCAAATTCAATGTCAAAATATTTTAAGAATACAAGAACAAAACACAGCCGGAGCGGAAAGAAAGGATTATCAGTGTAGGCAGCCGGCTCAACACCGGTGCGGCTGATGTGTGTTTGGACTCATCAAATTCACTAGCAGCGCATGTTTACCCATCGGCAAACACTAAATACGCTTGCAGCGGCCCTCCGCGGCGCTGTTCGAGTGTTTATGATGGCGTTGAAACATTAGTAAAACACCAACACAAACCGACCGGCTGCACACACAACTGCGCATCACACGGCTGCGGTGGCTATTTTTATTATTATTTTCCCCACCCAAAACCCAAACCACCAGAACCCAACAAACAAGAGCATTTTTGGTTGTTTTTTTGTTGTTGCTGCCGTTGCTGTCTTAGCCCATAGCCGTGTGTTACAGAGAGCGGCGTTTGCCGCCGAATTTATTATCATCGGGGCGCGTAAGAGCACTTACACGCTTATGTTTAAGCTCTTTATGGTGTGCCTCTCCATCATCGGCAGATGCGTGGTAATTATAACACCCTTACCCGCGCTTATCCTGCCCCCGGTTCCGGTCCTCTGGCCCTTGGGATGGCGGCGAAGAAACGTTAATTTATTGCAATGAATAACAAAATACGCGCACACGAGCGCTGCTCACGAGCGAGATGTTTCGCACAGCACGGCACGACACGCCGATGATGTATTCATTGGCAGTATTCATCCCGCGCTTTCATTATCAAAATTCATTACCTCTCTCTGACCGATGAACCATCCGAACGGGGCCCCGGATCGGATTAGACCTGGCCGCGGTCAAAATGAGTAAAAATTCCGTTGAAACAAATTGACCGATTAACGAACCGGACAAAGGCGCACGTTCCGGTTGGCACCTCATTTAAATATTGTTTAAATCTGCCCGCAAGATCAAATCGAATCGCCACGCGTGTTAAGTAGTCGGTGGCGGTGGCGGCGGCGGACCACAAAATCGCTCTAATCCGCTCGCAACAATCGGATCAACCGTGGGCTTAGCTCGGGGCCTATTGGCAGGCACCATCCTCGCGGTTTTTATTTCGCGCACACCGAAAAGCTCGTGTCGGTCTGTGTCTATTTTCCGCGTTCCGATCCGTTCCTGTTTTTTTTTCTTTCTTCTATTGCCACACACATTTACCTATTTGGCCGGTGGGTGGTTCACTTGGTAGGGAGGGTGAAGAGAAGCCGCGAAAAAGTCTCGACTTTGGTCAAATTTTACGAGCAACCATCTCACCACACGACCGGGCCAATTCACGGTCATTTTTTATTGCCCAAATCACGATTCGCCATTTTCGGCACGGTGTGTTTGTGTGTGCCCGGCCGGTGTGTTGTCTCTATACAAATCTATTTGTTCCTTTTTGTTGCTGTTGGTTTTGTTGTATCCACCGCATCACTTGCCCCGAAACAGAGGTGGGAAGCTTATCGATCTCGTTTTGCGTTCGAGTGAGCGGGGGATTCCGCAATTTTGCTTTCCGTCTGTTCGGTGAGGGGAATTAAATTTTAAATTCTAATCCGTTTTAAGTTCGGCACCGGCCTCGTAGCGCGCGTCGGTACACGCTGGCTAGGTTTCGATTTCCGGATGGCCTTCGTGGTACAGGCGGTACATCATTACGCCGGCCGGAGCAGTCGGGTTGCTGGCTAGAAAATGATTTGCGAACGAGCATCTCTAGCGGCGGGTTCCGGCTGTTGACCTAGCACAATCTTTGAGAGGTGTACCACGAGACTAGCACCATAGGGTCGGTGTCCGCTGCTGAAGGTCGTCTCGTAAAGCGCAAATTAATTACCAGCACGTAATTCGCCGCGGTGTAGGTATCTATTAGATTGCTTCGAGCATCGTACAGTCGGCACCAAGAGGAAAAATAAAACGATTTCCATTTAACTATTAACTACTGGCGAACTTACGCCGTCATGCACAAGATGCGAAATTCCACAAGATTTTCTTCCATTTTGATTCGTTCCCATTCCTTCTGTTCAATCACACGCTTCTAAGAATTTGATTTTGTAGTTTTTTTTTTCGTTGCGATCTTTTTTGTGTGCTAAGTTAGGTACGAGAACATTTTACGCTGTGGCAATGTCCGGCTTTCAAATTAAACAAAGAGGTACAACGATGCAATCAAACGCAAATAATTATAGCACCAGAAAACGAAAACACTTCGAAACTAGGAAACAGATCTCATTTATGATTTGTACACCGTTTTGTGGCCTTAGAAGTTGTGTTTTCCGTATTTTTGTATGGTTTTCAGCTTCTTCCAGTTACATCGCTTCATTGGCAGAGAATTTCACTTTTGGTTTGGATGTTTTATGAATTATTCAGCTATTTACGCCACAATGTATGCAATGCGCAAAGCAACTACGGTGATTACAAACAGAAAACTTTGTTGACAAGCATCTGCTAGTGTTATTGTATGTTATTTGCAACAAATATTCCAAATAATTTCAAATTTTACTGGCAAAATGTGTAATACTATGAAACAATAAAAAAAATCGACAAAAAACTGAGTTATAACAGTAAAAATTCTACTTCCAGTAAACATGCGTCGCATCCAATGTTGGTGAACTGGCAACTGGTGAGGGACGACAAGCATAGACAACAAAAAGAATAGGAAAAACCCCATAGCTGGGACCTTCGAGTGTTTTCAAATCCATTTGTGCAAACGAACGAATTGGAAACAAATCTTCTGCACTGTTGTACGGGCAAAAACAGTCGTTTTGAATGCACGTGCACGTACGGCCCCCACAAAAGCTGTACAAACACACCACCTCCTCTGGAGCCTCAACCAGTTCGGGGACTTTGGGGGTTATCGAAGGAAGAACACAAAAAAACGCAACAACCCGTACGCCAAATTTAGGGCGACGTCGATGCTTCACGGTGGATAACTGCACTGACGAGTAGCAGCGAGTTTTAAACTGCCATCAGCCCGGGATGATGGATGATGATCCGCACCGAAACGGACAGTCGAACCGAACCGCGCGAACGGCGTTGTGGAGTTGTGGAGTGAGCACAGCGTGCAAACAGCGGAAAATGGACGAGCGCTTTATCCAGCGCGTTTGATATGTCGACACACGGTGGCCCGAAAGGATGTCTCGTGCTTCCGTGAAATCGAGAACTTCAGGACACTGGAGACAAGGACGAACAGATTTTACTGCCACACTGCACTGTCGTCCCGGTTGCACCGCCAGATTTCGCCAACTTGTCCCAGCGCCGCTGACGGGCGTAATTGAAACGATTAGATTTCCATCGTTCATCGCCCGCTTGTTGACACTCTGCTACCGGCGTGAAGTTACTTCACGAGCGTGCACAACCCGTCCTCTGACCTTGGGGGGTCCGCCAGGCACCGGCGTCAGTGGCAGTAGTTCCGCCACAGTTCATTCGCCCGATGACGAATTGATGGACGTGTGTTTGTAGCGCGCCAAATGACAACCTTCGCCAGTGTGCTTTTTTGTTTTGTGCGAGCGATTTGCGCTCAGCTAGACAAACCTAGCAAAATGGCACCGCGGCGAGATGGGAAGCAGAAAACGAAATAAAAAAAAACATCATCCGAGGCCACAAGTGTGAGGCTGGCGCGCGAATCGAAGCTTCTTGAGACTTCCGGAACAAACGCGCAAAACGTGTGCCGGGCTGGAGATGGTGAAGCTGAAGAAGTTTCTGGCGTTTCTAGCCTTCTTCCAAGTCCGCGGGCTTCTCGGCTCGGTAGCGGAACGGGAACGCGGGAATGAGAGAGAGAGAGAGAGAGAGACAAAAATCTCATCACACATGTTCGCGTGAGATCCAGCCCTCATCAGCGTCAGTAACGATCCCGGTGTGCACACGTCGGTAAAGGAACGCGAGTCCATGCGAGTAAGGCTAAATAGGAAGGCGTCAAAACTTACGAGTTGTGGGGGCCAGAGTGGGGGGCTGTGCGTATTGCCTCCTCCCCCTGTGCTTGTCTCCACCCTATCGCGGGGAGCGGTTTGAAATTGGTTCTGATTGAATTTCCAAAACCCCTTCTCGCCCATAGTCGCTGCCACTACCACTTAAGGCCTTAATTAACTTGAACGCACGCAATCTTGGCCCGGGACGGTCGATCCCTGGTCGAGCGCGGCTTGAGAACGTAAGCTCGCTGCGCTCCGTTCGCATACGGTCATCCATCAACGGACCCAACTCATCAGCGTGGCCGGGGTTTTGCGGGGGGCAAGTTTGTGTATTGCTTTCCGTTTTACTCATCACCGATTTTATGTTTTCACTACCGCTTGTGCGCTCTTATGCTGTTGATTTCAATCTTCAACCACACACACACACACACACACAACCAGAGGCAGGTTGTAGAGTGAGAATAACGTGGAACCAATTGGAAGGTAGCAAACACGATATGGTCAGACAGATTTCTTACACCGGGCTTTCCTGAGGTCTATGTTTGATCTGCAGATAATGATTTTACCGTCTTCCTACCCCCAAGTCTAGACCTTCAGTATGTGTGTGTTTGTGTGTGCGTGTGTTTGTGAGCGGGTGTGGATTGCTAAGTTGCGAAGGCTGATATGTGATTAAGTCACACGTTGAAAGCGCAAGCATCAGGATTTTGAAGACTTAATCTACTCTAATAGGCGACCGATCGGCTGCGTACTGGCGAAGGTGTGGACAAACTTCTCGGCACATAGAAGTCGAACGGGGCTTATCGCAGCCATCGCCGTGCTGTCCGTTTGCTACCATTTAAGCTATCCGGCCGACATCAAAAGGTACACGATTGATCGATGAAAAACTTCAACTACAAGCCCTGGAACCAGACCATCTAGCCGACTGCCTCGACGTAGGTAGAAGCATCTTGATAGTACACGGCTCGTGGTAGTGGGTCTGCCCCAGCGAGACGATTAATTACGGATACAGTTATTGTCCGATTTCAACAGGTTCGATTTGGAAGATTCATTGCCGTCTTTAAGGAGCCCGGGAGCTTAAGACGCCGTTGCTCTATCGCGACACAAGTACGCGCCACCAAATCGGGATTCATTTATCACATTAAATCAGTCTTAATTGTCATCGCGAACCGTCGCGACCGGCACGCTCGGTCCTGCGTCTTGACGTCGTCCCCTTGCCGTCGTCGTCGTGGCGGCACTGGAATTGGTAATTGATTTATGTACTCTGTAGCCACATTATTGTTAACCTCGCGCCTACTCAAGATTGTAGTGTCTCGGGCCGTCTTTGGAACGTTTGTCCGCGTGCGTTGATCAGATTACGACGCAGCAACAACCGCAGCAGCGGGCGACACCATACTCCGAAATGGGAATGTTGAGGTTGCTGATCAGTGCAGAGAAGAACTTCGAGAGCGGCTTTAAGTGGACGACTTCGGTCGGTGGTTAAGAAGAATATAAGAACACCGTCAACAGATCAAGAACATAATTCTGGTTGGAGCTTGTGCTAAATTTGTTGCTAAGCCGGATGACAGTATCCGACGGTGTTTGTCAAACAAATACGGATTGCGCCCTGCTACACAGAAGCTAAAGCTGATGGCGAGGTATCGGGCAAGAAGAAACCAGAACATTCGATGAAGGCAATGCATAACGATAGGGAGCAGCAGTTGCCGAGTAAAAAAAAGCATACCAGTAAGGCCAAGATGTGTCTGGATAGCAGATAACAGACCTTGGCCGTAAAACTGACGGAGTAACTGGAATTATCTGGATAAAACCTACATAACTGAGATACAAATTTACTCAGATTGTCTAAAACAAACACAAGACAGTCTTCTATGCATATGTATAGATAATCTTGGAAGGTAAAATCGCTAAGGCAAGCGATGGCCGGTTAAGCAAATGTCGAGCCTCCTTTTATGGTTACTTGTTTTTTCGAATTTGACCCCTATATTGACCGAATTCGACTAAAAGAATTGTCAATGTCATACGCCACAACACAACTCTCCAGTCCGAAGGCGTGTCAAATTACCCGAATCGATTGTGACAAGGGTGTTCACAGCTTAACATCGTGATTATGAGGTGACACGCATTTAAGTGGCCCCTTTTTGTCAAGCTTGTAAGCTTGCTGCTGGTGATGGGGTGGCCGGTTGGGCTACCGTTCGGCTTAGAAGCCCCGCAAAAGTCGCACACCCATACACACGTGACGGACGCTTTCATCCCGGATAGGAACCTATTCTTAGGAGCAGGCTTCCGAAATTGAATTAGACAGTTAAGCACGAGCAACGATGAAAGACCGTTTGCTGGAATGTGAGCCTCGTACGAGTACGTACACTCTGTTCTCTATCCCCACAGGCAAATGTGCGGAGACAAGGGGGAAAACCGGAAAATCACCCTCCCACCACCGAACCCGGAAGGCTAACCAAGTTTAGCCATATTTTTCGTCATGCCTCTCAACGTCTCACTGCGCGAGGGAAAAGCGACCGTGGGAGTGGGTGGTTGGCTACGAGTGGTTTCTAATTCCACAACTCGCTCTCCCCAAGGAAAATCCCCCGTTTCTGTGGTTGCACAAAAGGAACGCGCGGGGGAATCTCGAGTTTCCTCCAACCTTCTTCTGGAAGAGGAAAATTTTCGGTGAGGTATTAAAACGGCCATCTCGAGCAAGTCACCTTTCTGCGAAAATTCCAGAACATTCCCCAAACTGCCGAACCCGAAAGCCGAACGGGGCACGAACACCAACCGAAGTTTCCGTTCGGAGAGCCGATTCCGAGAATATAACACGAAGTGCGTTCGTCGAAACCCGAGCGTGGAAAACTTGAACCCGAAGCGGGTTGCGGAAACCCCAACCAAAAACGCCAAACGGAAAAGACAACAGACAGTGGGGGAAAGAAGAAGACACTCACAACCGAGACAAACCGGCAAAGATGTAGGCCCGTCGCACACCCAGAAAAAAAGGCCGGCGTATATACGCTCGAATCGATTTTTCCCGAAAAACTTTTCCACCTCTTCCTGCGTTTCCGGGAAGTGCGCTGGTGTATGTGTGCGTTGGTCGGCGATTTTCTGGTGGAGAGTTCTTGGTAGGAAACACGAAAAGCGTAAAATAACGCTGCCAACGTCACTTTGATTTTCAAATTTCGTTCATTTTTCCACGAGAAGTTTAGAGTTCGAGTAATACCACAGAGGCCGCACCCCCACCTTGGGAAAGCCGACCACGCCAATACTCTGGCAGGTTAAGTGACTCATTCCAGTGACTCATGGGCCTGCTTTTGGGGCGCTTCATGCCACCCGGAGAAAATTGCACGAGAACCAACAGAAAAGGAGCAGGAAAGCAGGGAAAGGGATGTCATCCTTCTGTGCGCGGAAGAGGACGACTCCGAGCAGAACCTCGAGCGAGAGCGTCATGTCGCAGGCTGACGTGGACGCGTGCATGGTTCAGCGAACGGTAAAGCAATTTGTTTCGCCTTCTTTGAGGCTTTCGCCCCGTGTCGGGAGCCACCGGCGGAAGCCACCGCTCATCCTGTGCAGGAAGATGGCTGGCATGTGACACGGGAACGTCCCGGAACCGGAGCAGGGAGAGCCGGATGTTGATGAGATGTCAGCTTGTTTTTCTTCCCTAGCGTTGTTCGCTCCTTTCCCGCAGTGGAAAAGGACAAGCTGCTTGCCGGCTGTTTTTAGAGTGGACCTTTTTCCTGTGTTTTGGTCCAATTTTAATCGTCGCACACTCGCCGGAATCGAGCGCCGGAATTCATTTATCAAGCCCCGCAGACGACAAGCTGCCAGACAAGCTAATTATGACAACTCGCCACTCCCGTTTCTCGGTAAGGTGAGCACTCGGTGTGCAATACATCAAATTTCTCATTGCTTGGCGCGATGCGAGCTTCTTGCGTAACTGATAAAGAAAAAGTTATGTTCGGCAAGCTGGAAACGTCGTCCTGCAGGATGGAGGTTCGCGCAAACACGCAAATTGCGTTACTTTTTACGCGTCTCCACAATCACGTGCGTCGTTCTGTCCTCGTTCGCTGATAAAACGATTAATACTAATTTTGAATGACTCTCGAAATTGCACGACAGCTTATCAACAGCCAGCCGGGGCGCGCACACAAAAGCAGCATGATGTTGAAAGCAAATGAAGCAACAAAAAAAAACTACGCTGATGATACTGACGCGATGTTTTGTTTATCTGTCTCCTTCGCTCGCTCGCCGCGATAAGACCGCGACGCGCGTCGGGGCTCATCAATTATTTCAAGCATGAGGCAATAATTTAATAAGCCATCTAACCAGCGCGACTAACGGCAACGACGGCAAGCAGATAAATCATTCGCCCATCCGAAACCGGCACACCGGGCAGTGGCAGCAGCAACAACCGGTCGTCGTCGACTTGAAGATCAGCATAAGCAGGCATCACACACATAGACGCCTTTTGGTACATTGCACATTTTTTGCCGTACCCAAAATGAAAGAAAGAAACCGGGCAGGGGAAGAAATGCCCACACATTTCACCAACGAAGCTGCCCATCTTGGGGACTCTTTCGTTTCGTACTTCCGTCGCCGGGAACAAAAAAACAACTCATACACACACACACCCTGCTCCAGAGGAAGAATTGCGTGAGCAAAACGAGCAGACGAAACTCGAAACCCAACGGAACGGAACGGAGCGGAATGAAAAATTATCCACGAAAACGAACCGGACACAACTTCTTGCTCACCAGAAAGGTTTGTACACACGGTGCACCACCACCATCACCACCGGTGGGGTTCGACTCCGGCGGCACCTTTCGCCCCGTGGCAAACTACTACTACCACCACTACTACTACCCGGGTCGGTGCTGCGGTGATGATGTTGTTCGTGGCTCGTATTTTGCTCAGTGTGCTCAGTGTCCGTTTTATTCACTGCTTTATCTTGCGCTCTCTGTCGGATCGCTCCAGGGCTGCCATGTTGGGCTATCACACGTGGGGTCGGGGGCTCGGGAAGACTGGGTAGGGTGATGGTGGCACCCCACCAACCATCCTCCACTGCCCCATTTCTTCTCGTGAACTTTGAAGACTCATTTCTACTGCACAGCGACAAGTCAGGCAGACTGCATAGCCCGGCAACAGCAAAAGACTGAAGTGGCACAACAAAAAAACTAGAGCATAGTCTATAATTTAAATGCGACGAAGGGCTCGCTCAGCGATACTTTTATCTAGGGAAAGAGCTATTTTTGTTCCAATCGAATATTCTACTATTCAGCGATTTCAGGGTATAATAAACATCGAAAAAACAAGTGATCTTATTCGTCTTTTAGTCTTTATATTCAAGGAGCGTTTGTTTGGTCCAGAAGCGTTGTTATGATCTTGCACACTATAGTCAGTATAATAAAGTCAAAGAATGACATAATTATAAGGAGTAACCCTAAGTAGAAACCGTGTAAATTATAATTTGATTTCAAATATAGTATTAGCAATGTGGAAGCAATGAGTATTAAAATGCCAAAGTTCCATTTAAGAACGCAAGAGCTCTTATTAAGCTTGGTTGTTTGCGAAATTCTAAGCTGTTTCATTTCATAAAGTTAATTCTTGATTCCAAAAAGTTTTTGAATGGCCAAATGACTTCATGCTTTTCACAAAACTCATTGCAATCCAAGAAACGCTCCATGAATCCATCGAGTCACTTATAAATCTTTCTGATAACTCGTTAATAACTATAAAACTCCTTTTCGAGTAACCGATAATCGTGAATAAACGCATAAATCCTGTCCAAAGTTTGGTTGGCAACATCAAAAACGAAACAAAACGAAACTATTAAACGATTTCTTATCTTACATCATTCGCCTTGAGTAATCAAGCACTGTCTATCACGTCCACTGCGGTACAAGCGTGTGTTGTCGAGATGAAAAATGACCTCAATTTAGTGGAACCAGAAGGTGCGAATAAGTAGCAGCGAACAACTTAAACTTCTCCGTTACTAAGAACGTGTAGCATTCCCAAAGCGGAACGGGCTCATATGCTGAAGTATGTCTGAGGCCGCAGGTTCCCGATGCCCACGCGCCCTGAACGGAGAACAGTCCAGTTGTTCGGCTTTCGACTTTGGAACCTTTTTCGGTGGCCCGCTCACGTTTTCGACTGCTGGAGCATCTCCAAACTAACGGAATGGAGTGAAGTGGAGCCCGAGAAACCCGAAAACCGGCCGCAAGAACCCGAAGATTCGATAATATGATTAATTCGCGAAACACGCACGCGCTTACGGGGCGTAGCAGCGAGCATATTTTCTTCTGTGTAACAAAAAAACAAGAAGCAGAAACCCAAAATCAGCTCCGAGTGCTCACCAAGTTACGAGATTTCTTGCGGCAAAACGGCCGGTCCCCCACTCGAAATGGCCAAGACAAGATTCTGCCATCTCGCAAACACACACAGTCACAAACCCACTGAGAGGCATGCAAAAAAAGAAGGCATTCGTCCGTTCCACTCGGAAGCCGATGCTGGATCGCTGTTTGGATATCAAATTAGCCATCGTCGCACGGATAATGATCGAGCGAGCGCGTTTTTTTTGTCGAGCGGTCAGTTGAACCACGGGAGAAGTTGCAGAAAACGTGAGAAATCGTAAGTGGCCTCGGAGTGTCGAACACGACTGGCAGCGAGCCTTTTGTGAGTGTGTGTATGGTCTGTGGCGTGCGCGTTCACAGCGCCGAACCTAGCCCGGAAATCGATAGCCGACCAGGAGGGTGTGAAAGCTCGAGCGTCTTTGACGGATCAGCTTACGAGCTCGGGCAAAAGCGGGAGACGTGACTTTCAAACGGACGTGCAACCATATCGGATAAACGAGTTTACGCCGAGTGAAAGTGAGGATAATGTACGGTTTGCTGGAGATGAACCTAGATAATCGCACACGGTGACTGCAACATCGTTTACAGGTGGTATAGAATTAGGGAATCTAATTTCAAAATTAGTTCCTCACAAAAATCTTGTACATGAGCTGGAATTTGTATCCGGTGCAATAATGCTTGAACGTTGTGGACCGACTTAATGTCTAACATATTCGATTTACGGACAAACATAACAAATAAATAAAAATGATCAGTTTGGTCCGTTTATAAAGCTCCAAATCAAGATGAAAACTTTGGTAGAATTGTTAGATCGATAAGGTCCATTAAGGACAGTTTAGTCCATGCAAATAGCGTATTAGATGCAAAACCCGAGTGAATCTGTTCCTCACAATAATCCTGTAAATCCAGCCCGATAATATCAGTCTGTCATGCTAATCACCGTAACAATTAGTAGCCATTTTAAAACATCGACCAACTCCAAGACACTGTACCGAAGGTACCGTCACTTGGGCCACGTTGTCCATCAACTGATGGTGCGTTGGTGCCTACACCACAAATCCCTGGCGGTAATTAATTATCCCGGGGCCGTCCGGATGGTCGATCGGACCAGGCACCAAACTTTAAATCACCTCACCGAGATTAAATCCGGCGCTGCAGAACGGGAATGAACCGATGGAGCGTTCGGCCGCACTCCACTTCGCTCCAGGTGGTGGCTTTTTAATTTGTTTAATAATATTTCTAAGATACCTTCGGGCCACCACTTTCAGGTGGATTAATCTCATCGCTACACAAACTTGGTTTGGAGAAAAAGTTTGTGCTCGCTTCTGGCGCACCGGCCGACAAGGAGCCGTCTCTCATTCCTGTTTGACCTCGCCTCGGCGGCGGTGAAAAAGCACTTCACACCGGGGCGTAAAGCAGCAGCTTCTCGCGTGCGAAGTCCCGCGAAAGATTATTGGCAGTGGCAAACTTTGCCAATAAAATATTTTGAGTGCTTTTTATTAGCCTCGACCTGCGCGGACCGGCGTCGGGACCGGGAAGGTTGGGTGTTGGAGCTTTGGCTCATCATTTTATAGATATTTGCGCTACGACGCGTCTGAAAGTCTGTTTCCAAGTTTCTGGCTCTGCCAACGATGGCTAGAGCGCAGCAGTCTTGTCCGGGTTTGGCTGTGTGCATTGCTGGCCCTCTGGACACGTCGGATCATATTCGTAGTCGTGCGAACGGGGCAAAACTTTTCCGTTTGAAAGGTTCCGAAGTTTTCCCAGCTGCCGGCAACCTGAAGGGACGTGCAAGGTTTAAAGGTGTTCCGTCGTTTCATTTTACGGTGCTTGTGTGTTTGCTGCCAGTTTCCTGCATCTATCTAGTAGCGCCAATAACAGCCAACCAGAGCGTTTGAACGATGCTTAACATGAAGCGGCATGCGATAAGACCCGTGTGTGTATGTGTAGGGGTGATGATTTTATTTATCGCCCACAATATTTGCATAGTAATTTTCTTGATGCCCCTGGTCCAACCGACCGTGGAGGGTCGTGGAGTAACATTGCATGTTGGAGAGTTCGGAAAGCAGCACGAAGAAAAAAAAACACCCCAACAGACCACCCACGATTGCTCGGATACATAAATTTTCATCAAAAACCTATGGAAAACCTTTCGCACTCAACACTTTCGCAACAAGTTGGGAGCTGTTTGTTTTGGGTCACGCTGGATGCTCTAATCGGGAGCAGGACACCGTGCAGAGGACTCCCTCCACTCCAAACTAGCTCCACCAGAGTCCAGTGGTGGATCGGTAGCCTCGTATATTTTAATTATTTCTCTCCTCAAAGCATAACGAATGGAAAGCTTACGAAAAAGAGAGAGGCGGAGAAAAAAAAACTTGTAAAAACATCAACATTGTTCACAAAACAGCTCAAAACGGAAGAACAAGAAACACACACAAACACCCGCCAAAAAACAACAGAAACACTAATGAAATAATGAAAAGATATACTCCACAATGGAAGGTGCCGAAAGGTTTCCTGGAGAGAGCTTATTTCGTAGCAGAATAAAAGGCAAGAAGCAAAAAAAAACAGAACAACCAAAAACCCTGACTGTTCGGCTCGCGCGGCTCTGCGTGCACAATCCGCGTAAATGAAGTAATTTTAATAAAGATTTACATTCGCAGATTAACGTCGCGTTGGGAGCCGTCCAGAGTGAGTGTAAAAAAAAAACACACTCGTATTTATACCAACACAAGAAAAGCTCCGGTGCTCGAATGAAGAACGAAACAAAAAAACAAACCACGCAGTAGTAGCGGGTGGCAAAACAAATTAATAATACAGAACGCTCCGGCGCACGCGGCCACAGCGCAGAAGGAAGGCAAAAGGCCCACGTTCGCCTGCAATCTTGATTTCTTCCTGGCCCTTAGTGTGGCCTTTCGCTGTGTGGCGAAAACAGCGGAAACTAAATCGTCGCGCTTTTCTCACGCGGAAGGCAACGCTACCCAAAAGCCCTGCAGGGGACCAGAGATAGCCCGGTTGGCCCGAGGTCAAAATCAAGCGTGGCTATCGTTCATCGGCCGTGCGAGCCTAAGGATGCCTGTATGCCTGCCTGATTGCCGTCCACCTTAACCAACCGTAGGAAAGCGGGGTGATGTCGCTGGTCCGAGATGGATCACCAGGTCGCGCGGACTCCCCGTCCGCAGGCCACGTTGTTAATGAAGTACGTCGCACAACACTACAGCTACAACTACGCGATTCTCTTCGCGAGAAGCAGGTCGCGTCCACTACTAATTATGATTTCCGTTGCGGATAGCAAAAGGGACGCGCGGATATTACACCTCCAGGAATGGCCTCCAACGTAGTCGTCGTGGAGGCATGGGTGAAATGATTAGAAAAAGGGCACACACAGGTGAGGCACCTGCGAAAGGTGAGGCGGAAATATTAACATGGGAAATGAAATTACGATTGCAAATGCTCGTAAATTGCTTCGCGACGCACGTCACGTCTTCGTCGGAGCTGCCGGTTCCGTGCCAGGCACTTGACATGGATTGTGAATCTCATCCGCCTCAGTGTAATCGCTTCTTCAACTTTTCCACGCGCGCGGCGTACGGTTCCTGGGATCTTCCCGTTCGTCGACCACGGCAGCAACGGGTGGGCCCGATTATGCTTCCATCCCATTACATGCAGCGAGAGCACTTAATTATGAATTAACACTTTATTTACTGCTACTGCCGGTGCAAAGCGCCGCACAATGCGATAGTGAAGGAGAGCTGAGGAGTTTTGTTGCCCTTTGAAGCGCCCAGCTGCTCCACGTGCGTTTCAAAAAGCAGCATCCGGAATCAAACCAGGACTAGGCGTTTTTTTCCTGCCGTCCAAGAGCGTACAATTTCAACACTTTGAAGGGTGCTTTCTTACGCTGGTTATTTGAGTCGAATGTCGCACGCTATCACACAGCGCAAGTGTCATAATGTTGTACTTAAAACAACAACTCCTTCGTAGGAAATGCACACCATCGACGTTGAGGTTGCAAATAAACTCATGCTAGCACCACTTGCCATTGCGAACGGTAGCAGCTCCGTGTGGATAAGAAAATCCTACTGTCGCTACTTAGCATCGCAACGAGAGAAAAGCCTATCGCCCGAGTTCTTGACTTGCTTCGCTTAGATTATTTTTTCTAGAGAAAACTGTGTGATACTTGGTAGATAAGAACAACGTCGACATGGGTTGGTTGGTTATTACAATCGTACAGAAAGGTGCAAACATGCATCGTAACTTCTTTCTATAAAGTTAAACGCACAGTGGGCTGGCAACTCATTAACGTTCATGCTGGGGTTCGCTCCGGTAATAGAGCACTTGAGTTGATGGTGGAAACATACATATGCTTTGCATGATAATCATTCTGTTTAGGAATGGTACACCTAAGCGACGGTTTCTTTGTGCAAGCTGGACACATGCGTTTACTCCGGAGAGCTCTTGATCTAGATTGTGTTTTTATAGAACTGCATATGGATCTTTGTGTATTGGTGCAACACTAATCAATAAACTTGGAACTTGGAACATCAACGGCTCTCTAGATTCTAAAAATTCTTTTTCTCCCATGTCTTTATGTGCAATTTAACATACGACGACATTACGTTCAACTTGATAGTAGGAAATGATAGCTGGATCTCCTTCATGTTTGGAGATCTTAACATCTTAAACAAAGTGACCCATTTTTTGTGAGTGTTTAAGAGAGCCAGTTCGAGCTTATAGCTTAGTTTTGGTCTAAGTTATACCAAGATCTTCAAGTTGTTTATTAGTTATATGAAAGACGCTACGAAACAATATTAGTCAAAATCGAAATGTATCTAAATGAAAACATTTTTGAACATGAAGCACGAGCAACAGCATTTGAACTCATTTCAGTTCCAACACACTGTTCAATATCTTCAGCAACAAAAGGCAACAGCTCATCGACGCGTTTCAAAAACGTCGTCCAATGCCATCGTACCCCTGCTGCCTCGTGTGTCGGAGAGTATTGCCCTCGCTGGCCAGCTCCAGTTATAGCCAGAAGTCTCGCCGAACGCTCGCCTGGTCCCGGGCAAACGAAGGAAAGTAAAACCGTCGAGCTGCAGCTGCCCGCCAACGATCAAGGGCCGGCACCGGGAAGCGAACGGACACGGATGAATGCAGCAATTTAGAAACGTTAATCATTTCACTCGTCGTTGTCACCCAGTCGCTGCAGCGGTTGAAGTTGGAGCATCACGTCGCTGCTTCCAACCCAATCGCGCTCTCTAAACGCTGATGAGGCGTGCGCCAACGGCGGGCGGAATGGTTCAGGTGTGTGTGGGCGGAAGGAGGACATTTGAAAATGGGCCACCGTAATGGCGTCGACAGTCGATAAAATCTCTCCATCCGTCCGGCTCCTCCGTTTCGTTTCGTTCGTTTCGTTCGGTGCAGTTAAGTGCATCCGTATGTCTCCATTGGCCGGTGGTCGGTGTGTGCGCTCGCTATTCAAACCGGAAGTGGCCGTGTGCACACACACATACGAGCACGTCGTCGCCAGGCTGGGTGGCTTTCATTAATAAAACGCACCGGGAAAGTAATGGTGAGTGTGAAGTGCGCTAGATAGAGAGAATAGGACGGAAGAGTTGATATTGGTGGATGAATTGAAAACTAAGTACGCACCAGAGGACTTCGGTTAGTATTAGCAGACATACATGCGTTATGGGACGACACGAGTCGGAAGTAACGTATTGCTAATGACGTTTCACCCAATCTATTCCAATTCGAAAAAGAATACACGAGAACACCCTCTCTACGCTAGCCTCTCCCTGAATAGCTTACAGAGCGCTGGAAGCAAGTTCTTGCCGGAGAAAGTCGACGAAAACAATGTGGTTTTCCGAGTTGAGTACGAGAAACAACCCGACAGTACAAAAACCATTCAATGTAGTTCAATTTAGCTACCTTTAAAACAAACTTCACGATGCCATACAGTGTTGCCGGCCTAGCGAAACGACGGGCGAGTGTGCGCGCCCTTCCATAAAACTTCACAAAACAACCGACTACAAGAATCGCATCAGAAAGTGGTTCCCGGTGGTTGCCGGTGTGCGCTTGGTGATTCCGGAGGTGACGGCGAACACACACTCAAATTCAATAACCCACACGCGGAAACTCCCAAACGGTGTGCAGTGGGCCATTTGTTTTTGTGTGCAGCTGCCGTTGCGGGCGGGCGAACTGTTGCGGTGCATTCGCGGTGGGTTGTGTGGCCCGGGAATACAAGCGGGATCGATCGGTGGAAACTTTCTCCACTGCCTTTCGAGTTCGGCTCCGTCACAGTGCCGGTCGTTATTATTAGTGCGCACACACAATGCGTTTCCATATAAAAAACGAAATAAATACAACCTTACGTGCACATAGCGCAATGAGCACGAGCGTATGGGAAAAGTTGCTCCAGCCGTGTTCTAGGCGGGGGTTTGTTCCCATTGGAAGGATTTGTACGCTTTAGCGGTGGCAATTGGCGAACACACAAAAACGCGCGATTTTCAATATGCATAGGCAAGCTCCATGCTAGCACACACGCTGGCGTACGAGGAACTTTTGCGTTTCTTTTGTGGCTAACCGAGGAAGGAAGCAAACGGAACAACCTCGTCACACCCACCCACACACACGCAAAGGGGCAACTAGCAGCATCTAGCAGTGGAAAAGAGTAGCTTTAAGTTCCGATTGAGGAGCAAATCGATTCGAGCTAAAGTGTTTTTTTTTTTTTTGCTGCTGTTCACCTCGCAGGAACACTTGATCGTTAGACGTGATAGTTTCTCGGGCGCTTTTGAATCTCTAATTGAATGCTAGGTACTGTGCCACGCTTCCGTTTTTTGTACGATCAACAACTTTAAGACAATGGTTGTGAGCTAAACCCGTTATCTACCTTTAAGAGAATAGTAAGCGAGGAATTGATTTTCACTAGAATAATTTATCATACCAAAAGCAACTATTCGAGACAACCATTGATTGAAAAGGAAGCACGAACATATCATTTAATCTTCACTTTTTTAATTACAGCATTCACTGTAAGTTTGCTTGCTTGAAACCCCTTTTGAGGAATTATTAACGAGTTTATACTCCTGAATATGATCTCCTGTCCAAGAAGGTAGTAGACCGAACACAACGATTTCGGAAAAGGATAGTTTAAATATCGCACCGAGGGTATGTGTAACGGTTTTAAAACATATTAATTAAGACACATCATATTCTTAAGCCGTTTTCATTAGACGAACCTCCGCCAAAGGTGTTTCGTTTGAAATATTAAATACCAGTGAGGTGCCCTATAGTTTGCACAAAATTTACAACACCCGTTTCTCACCTCTTCACACACACCAGCCCAGAAGTGTGTGTGTGTGTGTGTGTGTGTGTGTGTGTGTGTGTGTGTGTGTGTGTGTGTGTGTAAAGGTCAGCGGATCCACGCCGAACAGACCCGCCGCGACCGACCCATAAGCGGGGCCCATAAATCTAATCGTTACATTAAATAAATTACCTTTCATCAAGGTGCGCCCGCACACATTCTCCTTCTCCCGACCGTGGAGAGTCCGAGCCTGTGTTCCCGCCGCACGCGCCCCGGGCGAATATATTAAGTCATTCGCTATGGCCCTGCTGCTGCTGCTGCTGCTGCTGCTGCGAGCGGCACCAGCTGCTGAGGGAGCTAAATCATATTTTTGCACATCACTCGAGGTTCGCCCGCACGGTGATGAAAATCCCGATTAGCAGCCACATATACTGCGAGCTGGTCTGGTAGTTTTTTTTTTATCATACAGCTCCTCATGCCACTACTTCCCACACCGATGTGTGCGTGTGTGTGTGTGTGGGTCGTTGTGCGCGCGAGTCAGATCAATTACGATGGCCAGACCATTTTTACGGCCAAATGGTCGCCAATTATGGCGGGTGGGCTGATCGCGTGTTTATTGGCGAGCGGTAGGCCCGCTTTTCGGAAGTAGACCCTTTGCGGCCAGGATTTGGTTCCACTTCATCGCCGGCGGTGGCGCCGTTCGCGTGGAGAGAGCAAACGAGGCTCGCCGATTAGAAGATTTGACGGTCGCGCGCGCGATCGTCCACGTTCCGCCTCTGTTTCATGCCGGCGAGTAATTTGTAGGAGCAATTTTGCACCTTCTCACATCTCGATACGACGGAGCCACCGATCGGAGATTGCGCATTTACGAAGCCGGGCTCAATTAATGCCTTCCTGGCAGGCGACAATCTTCTCAAGGGTTGCTCTCTATTAGCAAAGGCCGGAACTGTGCTAGCGTTTTTCAGCGTGTCCTAACCTCAAACTTTCAACAGCACGCGCGCCCAGGCATCGAGCAAAGGTTGGAGAAACTTCAGTTCCAACTGCGGCATATTAACACAAACAACTCCCCGAGCTTGCAGATATTGAGTCGTTCGCCCGGCGTCACGTGACTAACCCGCTCCCACACCCGCCAGGACGAACCTGTCAAAACATGGTCACGATAAAAATCGCCCACCGAAAACGACGTCTTGCACGCCAATTCTTCCCAGCAATGTCCCGCCTCTTGTCCTTCAGCGGGAAGCGAACTATGCCTATGCCTGGAGGTGCCGCGTCCAAAGCGTACGGGGGATTGAATGTTTTATGGAATATTTGCGTTATTAATCGGTAATTACACGCTCGCGTATTAAACGCTGCCCTCACTGTCCGCAAACGCTCGGGGCAGGGAAACGGAACACCTTCACCACGGGTCTGCCTTGGCGGATTTCGCACTGCGTACCAGCCGCGACCGAATGCGGGACCGTGCGAAGTTGGGGCGTGGATTGAAATAACAGTCATTGGATTGGTGTGGTCACCGTTCGGAAGCTACTGGAGACTGTTGCATGAGTAAGGACCGCAGTTGACGGCTACAGATGGTTGTTGGGTAGGGATTTTTGGTTTCTTGCTGAGTAAATTGGAACAAGCAGATAGACGTAAAGATTTCAATTTTTTAACGAACTTCAGAAGCAAAAGTATCAATAAGTAAGAATCTGATGATAGGTACACAGTTTGATAACTTAATATTGATGTAACTTGTCAGTCTTAGTGTACATTTTTGATAGTTAACAAATATTCAGGTATCCAGCAAATTGGATCTTATAGTTACAATGATATTTCCAGAATGTTCAACAATAAAAACGAATCGTTATTGTCTTCTACAGCCCAGCAACGAATCGATGATTTGCCTGTACAGTGGAGATTATTATATTCACCGCCAATTCTATTACTTCTTCAACTACGCTACATCCCGATCGCTCCCTCCCTTAACTGGAACGTTAAGGGCTTCCAAAACCGGCAATCATCCTTTCTTGTCCCGGGGTTTTTTCTCCGGTACGCTCGATAAAAGAAGGAAGAAACACAACACACCAAAAAACAGCAGGCACATGGCAAGTAGGATCGTTCACATCCTTGCGCGCAGGAGAACCCATTTTTCACCGAAAAGGAAGCAGCTGCTCGATCTAATTGAGCGACCGCGACCCAGGGGCACACACACACACAAACGGCCGCCCGAACCACCTGGAAGCACCTGGAATTGGGTCGTGTTTGTCGTCGTTTTCTAATCGGTTACGTCCCGGCTTTCCATCCGCCGTTGGCTTAATGGCGTCGTGACGGTAGGCTTAAGCATTTAAAAGAGTCTTCAAATTACGTGTTAATGTTTGGATTATTTTACCATCTATTTATTGCCAACGCGGCGCACCGTTTCACCCACAGAGATACGGGAGTGAGAGCACCGCGTTGGAAATTAATTCACTTTCTATGGTGTGCACAGAAGTTTCCGGCGAATGGTTTGGAGAGTTGCTTTGATTGTCTCCTAAGGGTGGGCTCTGGGCTCTGTTCCGGAGCATCAGCAATTTGCACGGGTTTGATCTAAATTCAATCAACTTCCGGCCCTCCGGTCGATGGTCGACGACCACGGAATTCCGCCCAAGGGAAGAAAAAGTTTTCCCGCACGGGCCCGCTACGGCCGAGACGGTGGCGTGGAAAACGGAACGCAGACACTTCTTCTCGAAAGGCTTGATTCTAATCTTCCGAGTCGGAAGCATTTCATTTTTAACATTCGCCAAGTTTTCAGCCTAGACTTCTTCGCCCGTTCTTATTCGGATCGTTCGTTGTCCCTTCCTCAGGATGCTTGAGAAACCGTTCAAGCGTAACGCTCTGCGTTGAGTGAGGTGAACTGAGCTGGAAAAAAGGATAATTAGAAAATATCCGCACCTTTCGGCATACGGCCATCACACACACACATACAGCGAGAGACAGGACGGGAGCTAAAGGTCCTTCGGGTGTTTGGGATCGGGAAAAAGGTTAGCAGATTAGCACGGACAAACACACAGACACACACCGGGTGTGCCCTCTACCGTCGTCCATCTGCGCACGCCTAACACCGGGCCTCTAATACACTCCAGCAGCTGCCGGCTCTGGCTGCAACGATCCTCCGACAGGATCCGTTTTTGTTTCTGGTGCTGGAAGTTCCAGGGTGTAAAAACAACGCACCAAAAAATCGTTTCTTGATGAACCGAGCTATCAACAGCAACAAATCACCACAATAAAAACTTCTCGTACTGGAGCGCGTGCTCCAATACAAGCTCGTCACGGCGCAAAAAAAACGGTATTTATCTGGCAGGGACGAAAGTTTCGAACCGGCGTGCTTGATCGATCGATCTCGGCTCGAGTGAGGTCTCGCCACAACCCGTGATGGCTTCATCCGTATGGGTTATGGGTTTGTTTTTCATTTCGTTATCGTTTCAACCCGGCCCCGGTGGACTTGCCGGCGAAGCAAGTCATCCGAAGAAAGCCAGATGATGAAAAAAAAACAAACATATCTCCAACAAAACTCCTTTTTCGGGGCTCACCTCTCCAGCTGGCTTCCACCGAACGAGTTGCTTCGCTATCATCTGCCCCGGAGAGCAGACTTACACAGGAGAAGACGAAAAAAAAAAAACGATGCCCCTAACCGTCCGAAGCTTGGATCAAAGATCAAATTCCTTCACAAACACGAGGGCACAATCGCACGGTACGGATGCCCCTACCTGGCCTTATAAATCACCGGCTCCCACTTTGGCATCCTGAAGGTGGCCACGGACGGAGCAACAACAGGCGAAACAAAAACGCGTTGCTCGGCATGTATGTTCGAAGCGCTTAGCTAACTGTGCTTTGCCTTCTTTACCACACACATCGCACCCCACACACACACACACACCAACACTGCGGATGATATCGATTGAGATCGTTTGCTGATCGCTTCCTCGTCCTGGGTGCGCGCCCGGAGACCGAACCGGGCCTGGAGACAGGCACGGGCACACAATTAATCTTATAAATATTTACTTTTTACCTTCGCGCCACCCTCATTTACATAAATAACTCTCGGGCGAGCGGTGTGCGAGCCTCGTTTCGCGATCGACAACGGGTGCGATGGAACGGATCTCGATCGTGAATTCGGATCACGATCCACTGTTTCCCGCGCAGGGTGGAAAAAGGGTGAGGAGGATGGAAGGGAGAGATTCCCGCACCGCGCCCGTCGCATACGCCACTCAATTTGTCATGTTCACGATTTACCCGACCACCACCGCCGCGAGACGTGACGCTGATGCTGCTGCTACGGCTGCTGCTACTTCTATGCTGCTCCGGCTATTTATAATGAAAACAAATAACACCCCATTCATGCAGACCGGGCCGTGCTTTCACCAGGCGGAGCGAAACGTCACACAAGAGTGTCCCGACCTGGCGGGAACTGGCGCCCGCACACTTCTGAAGAATGTTATTAAAATGTTTTATGAAGGTAACAAAGCTGTCCAACGGGTCGGATTTGATGAGCTTCGAAGTATTGTTGGAAGAGACAAACGACGCTGGTACATTCGTACGGGGCCCTTCTAGAAGAATGCCAAAGTCTAGGCAAGTCTAGTCTAGGCGGTTGATGTTTGGGGTTTTGGATCGCCTCCAAGCGTCCATGGCGTCCGGAAATAAAAACGTACACACGAACAGAACAAGTAGGCTACTTGCCCGTTCCTATTCTTGTTGGGCAATGGTCTATAACCAACAAGGTTGTCGTCAGTTTTATTTCAATATTGTAGGATCTAGCAATACAAACAAAGACATATACATTTCAACAAACTTATGTAGCAGATCAACACTATTGGACGTGTCCAACGCATGAGGTATTGCAGTATTACACAAGATTTCTTTACGCGAATTTCTTGAAAAACAACTGCGCTACTGGCTTCTGGTGTATCTGAGAGTGCGAAACAGGTTGACGCAATTCATGCAAGCAGTTACGAACAATCACGAGAGGGCAAGAAGCCAATAAAGTCTGCCCAGAGATCAAGAGATCGGATTGGCGTACGGAAAAAGGGTATCATGCTGCTCCAAGATAGCGCGTGTCCACCTCACCGGGTCTAGCAGTAGCTTCTAGCTCTAGCGTGCCTTTCACTCTGGTTATGGCGCGACCACGGCACAGTGGCACAGGGAGTAATAACTCGTGCCTGAAATGCCTTAGGGCCAACTTTGTGTCCTATAAATTATTTATCGACCGCAGCGCCACATTACGCGCTACGAGGAGATCAGCTTGCGGAGATTGGGCCGATCGGTCGCATACATTTTGGGAACTCACTCTGAGGCGAATGATCGATTGATTGGTAATTGCTACCTTTAAACATTCCTGCAATCTCTCACTCTCTCACACACGTGCACCGGAGCTGGTGTCTGCGGATGTGTCTTTAGCAAATGCGCGAAAATCGTGATTTTGTCAGGTTGGCGGGAGGGAGTTCCGCAAACGAAGCCGCCGCCAGCGGGAACAAAGAAGCGTCAAACGAAGGCACCCACAAAAACACGCCTGATCTGATCAGTGCGGCACACCAAGTCGTGACTTTCCAGACAGGCCGAACCGAGCGAGGAAAAGAGAGAGAGGGAGAGGCCCTTTAACGAGCAAGGGGGGCCACGGTGGTTCCATTGCACAGATTCGTATGGGCAACGACACACACCACCACCGTCGCCCCCGTCGGCCCGTGAAGGCGCCCGTCGTACTTGTGCGTGCCTGGGTATGTCCTGTAACTCCGCATGGTTTCGGTTTACCTTCGCGCAGCAAACCGTGGAGATGCTGATGATGATGCCGTGGGGCCGCGGGATTTATGTTTGCAAATTGTTACATTCTCTCACATATGCAAATGAGCTGGCACGGGAGAGGGCGGCCACCCGGTGCAATACACGCTCGCGCGCGCCCGCCCATGGGAAGAAGATGCACGCGAAGCAGACGTTAAACAACGCCGACATCTTCAGCCACGGCGAGAGTGTCGAGTTGCTTCTCACCACGTTGTCGGGCAATGAAACAACGAGCAAAAAAGAAAGGAAGTAAAGAAGTTACTTGACCGAAATCGAGACGGCGAGGAACGCTGTGAGGGATAGCGAGAGGGAAGTCATGTGCCGTTGACATGCACTCGCGTTGGCACTGCCGTTTGGAGCTGCTTTCGATTGCAGCGTTGCATGTGTGTCGCCTTAACCGGCGTGTTCGCGTCCGTCGTTGGCTGGTTTGCTCGCGCGCTAATTTGATGGTTGACAATTAGCAAAAGTGTTTAAGATACTTATTTACGGCTTCACCGTTTCCCTGCCGGCGGCTCACTGTCAGTGCTCGTACTTCCCGGCCTGTTCGGGGTGGTATGTGCCTGGCGTCAAATGGCGGAAACTGTGACATGAGCACTGGGTGTACGAGGTGAAAAGTCAAAGCGAAACATACAAGTGAGGTTAAACCAATTCGCGGTGTTCTCCATGGACGTGTGTTTGCCTTGCGCTTTGGTGGAGAGAGGGTGATAGACAAAACCACCAATAGACGTTCCTAACCGACGTCTTTAATGAACTCTAACGAATAGGAATATGATATGGCCTTTTCAATTTACAATAGTTTACATATAACACAACATTTCAAGCATATCATTAATAGGATAATACGAGGTATGTCTGTACAGAACCTTCCAAAAAAATATCCTTTTGTACGTAAAGCTACTTCTTCTAGGCGTATGAACATCGTAGCACTAAGCGAGTTAAAGCTATTGTACATCCTCTAGCCAATTGAACCAACAATTCTACATATCGTATTAGAACCTGTAAGCAATTTCTCCAATTAGTTTAATCTGTCTATCTTCTTAACTTATGCATTACTTGTGAAAAAATGAGCCCAATCTATCGTATAGTTCAATCCATCCGGGGTATAATGTGTGTCTTTAAAAACAAACCTATCCACAAACCAATTCAGTTCGATTGCGTACAATGGAAATCCCGCCCGAGGAGAGCCATTCCACACATATGGCTGTCCCGGCATGTTCGGCATGCATTTTTAACCGAAAACCAATTCATCGCCACTACACGGCGTGTGCGACATTCGTGCAAAACCACCACCCAAACACGGGCACGGGAAAAAATCGATCCCGAGCGAGCTGCTTTATTTATAAAATTTGACCATTTGCCAAGTTGGCTGTACCGTCCCGGCCGGTCGGTCCGACATTAGGGTTGACCCGTGAAGGGTAATCGCTGCCACCCGGAGGCCCGCCCGGAGACCGGAATCGAGGAAGTCTGCAACTTCCGCTCCGGGACACTACGCGCGCGCCCGGTAGTAGCGTATTTTTTCGATTTTTTTTCTTCTCTCACACGTCCTTCTCGCACAGACCTGGGCCTGGGCTGGTTGGGCAGTTTGCCATCGCCGAGAGCAAGTGATATCGATTTTAGATTTCTCCAATATCGCTTTTTTCATTCTCTCTCTCTCTCTCTTCCACAGTTGCGATCCGAATGAACACGTACACCGGGCGGACGGGCTTTGAAGGGCATTGATAAATCGACCACGTGCAACCGAAGAAGCACACACACATACACGGTGAAACCGATACAAAATGGACAACAATGAATTCGGCGCATGTAAGGGGACGCGCGGGATGGGTGTGAATAGGGGCGGAAAAACAAACCACCCATTTGAAATCCATAAAACTCGCCATCATCATGGCTTCACCCTTCATAAATCATCCATCGGGGAGGGATCCATGCTCCCACCGTTCGGGTTCTCCGGTTCGGTTCGGTTTCAGCACTTTGTTTACATTGTGTCATTAGATAAGTTCGCTCAATCGTATCGCATACGGATTTTCCGCCCGGTGCCGAAGCACATGTTTTCCCGCCGGAGATGGCCGGAAAGGGCGTAACAACGGAGCGAAAGCAGAGGAACACATTTCTCGGGGGTTAAAAAGGATGTTCCTGAGAAATGCTCGTGCAGTAGTAGCAGGACACCCAGAGACACACGCACGCACAGACACACACACGTCGAGGATAACAGCGCAAGGGATTATTAAGGATGATAATAAATTGCTCAGCATAGTTTGGACAACACTTCGGTATTTACACCGACAATGTTTACGTGAACACACACACACAGGCCAAGCAGCTTTAGAAGTCGTTCTTTTTAAAGCGACTCGTATTGTTTACGATTGACAGCTGGCTAGTAGCGTTCCAAGCATGCCAGCCGTAAGGATATTTATCACATTGTGAACTTAATCTAGAAGTTATGCGGAAAGGAGTTTTGACATGGTTGGACTTGTGGCCAGTTTGTGTGATGATGTTCATTGTCGTTTACATGCATTAAATTTGAATAATCATATCAGTGCAGAAAGAGAGCACTCACAAACACTTATTAGGAACTGATCGGAAAGTAATTTCGATCGTAAATCCCAAGTAAATAAATAACTTCCTCAATCACAGTGTCGTTTAAATTACTAAATTTAGGTAAATTTACTAACATTTTAATCAATATTTGTTCGAAATTTTAAATTTTAGTATTTTAAGCAACAAAATCTGAAGATTTCTTAAGCAGTGTTATCACCTCGAATGCTTGTTTAAAAAAGCCAAAGCAATACAATATTTCTACTTAATAATGCCAATTTTAACCCATATTATTATTTTCTGTGTCCATTGCTGGAGTGTTTTATTTTTGTTATTTTAACTGAAACAATTTAACAAATATTCCTTGAACATATTGATTTCCTCTAAATTTTGACATTATTAGAAATGTTTTTTTTTAAATTCTCACTATTGTAATTGAATGTACAAGGCCTTCCAAACCGACAACTTTGGAAGAACAACCCTCTTCGCCGCCCGATAGCGTGAGTTCTAACACTCGAGCTAAACGATATTTCATTCATTACGAACTCTAGCATCCTTCTCGCGCGGTAACAGCTCTATACGCGTCGCAGTAAACACTGAAAAGAATCCCCGGCTCGCACTGCGTGTGTGTGTGTGTGTGTGTGTTCACGTTCAAAAGGTGCGGCACGGAGTAACTCAACCGGAATGACTACCGGCGGGATGCTCGTATCTCACACGCCCGCGCCAGGGCCGGGCGCGCGCGTGTGTGCAACGTGAAGCAGCAGGCCCATTCAACTCGCTGTTCCGCTGCACCACACAGCCCACCCTAGCACGGCAAAAGCAACCGATCCGCCCAGCGGTAGCAGCAACGGCAGCGGCGGCAGATGCCGACCGCGGATGGGGTGATTAATTGCCACTCGTGAGCACCCCCACCGCGGTTTGCTTCGCCGGCACCGAATTTCATCCGCGACGCAATGGACGACGAGGGGACCCGCACGTGGATGGCGACCGGTTGATTGAAACGTGCGCTTTAGAGGAGATGCGCACGGGAAACACGGCTGCGCGTGGTTGCACTTGGGGTGGGGTGGGCGGGCGAAGGGATCCCGTGGCGGCGATGATCGCGTATTGTTGTGGGTGAAGAAGAAAAAAACACGACCGCAAGGGTGATCGGTCAAACGATCGCTCGATAATGTTTTGTGTTTTGACGCTTTGATGAAGCTAGATGGAGCAATTACCATACAAATTGTTCCGAGCGAAATGGGCCTTTAAAAGGCGCCGCCAAGCAGGGGGGAATTATGTGTGGAAAATTACTTATTCGAGCTTAGTTCGTGCTTATTTCGGTGTGTTTGTTCGCTCTCTCAAACTTATAAAACAACGAATGTGCCACCATTTATGAACGGTTCATAAAGCATGAATTTTAATTTCACATTTGGCCTGAAACAAAAAAAAAAAGGTGCTCATTTTCAAAAGTTGTCATCCATAGCCCGTGACGCTGCGCAGTTGCCGCGTGGCGTGACTGAAACAAGCTTCACGAAAGTACGCGGCCGAACGCGAAGAAAGAAGAAAGAAAAAGTGTCCAACTAACGCGTCACCTTCGCGTCGTCTTTTGAAAACTACCCAATTCATATCTCCGGTGTTGGCCACGGTCAACCCCTTCTCCGTGGTGTGACCATGAAAATGTGGCGACGAAACCAACAACCAAAACCCAAAAAAAAAAGAACTGGGATGAAAATCTAATTTTAATTAGTTCCGACCAACGATGCACGACGGACGATGCCGGGTGGGGTTGCGCGAAGTGCTGCTTTTACGTTCGCGCCGCCGTAAAGAATTGGCCTTTCGCGAGCAGGCGCCAGGCGGTGTCGACCCACCGTCGCCGCGTGTACCCATCCCTTTCGCGGGGCCGTCAAAATTGTCGCCGGAGATGTGTATACTAATTGCGCAATTATTGCGCGTCATGGAAATTGCGCGGCACAGGAATTATCGGGCACCGCCGCACGCGCGTCTTGATGCTCGCGTGGCCGCAAACCTGGCCAGTGTACAGAGCGGCTCGCGGTGGTGTATGTGTGCGTGAGCGGTGTAGCTCCATGCGCAATTTGAACATCGGCACCCACTAAGCAACGTAAGCGGCATTGATTACAAAGTGATTGAAAACTCTGGAAGTGCTCCCTCATGCGAAGAAAATGAATTTTGTAAACAGCTTCTGTGATACCGAAGTAGAGCCACTCTGTGCGAGTATCATGGTGGCGATCAGTTGTTTTATAGTTTTTGGTAATAGTTAATAACATAATCTTGTTGTGAATCTTCAAGAAACATAAAATGCTACGTATTCCTGAAGTTTTAGGCTATTTATATTCTTATTACTGGAATTGCCTTGGATAGGGACAACACTTTAGTCTCATGTGAACTCCAATGTATACTTACTACTTTCTTCCGTAAGCTTACACAACCTCATAAGAATTGCAAAATGTTGAAAACATGGAGTATCAGTTTAAAATGATAGATCCAAGTATTGAAAAGTATCTAAAAAACTATCTAACATTCCAATTAGTCAACATTTTATTTGGAAACGACCAGCGACAGTCATTACTTGGATGTTCCTAAGAATTGATTTCTAATCAATAATTGCTTAATGCGTTTTAATGTAACTTTTATTTAATACCTGAATCACAACATGTGCACTCTCAAGGACACGCTGTTGCATAGGTAAATACTCAAACCAAACTCACCTACCAGTGTGTTCTAGAACTGGTTATACCGGGTATCTTGCGCTCCGCGTTATTGTTTGCTAGTGGAGCATAAACTAGTTAAAAGATCGATTATCAGACGTCTGGTATCCTTGAATCGTAATGAACCACAACCCCGCGAAGGGTAAGAATAATTTCGCGTCCTTTCTGCGGCACGTGTGTCCGTGTGCGTGTTTCCGCCGTGAAGGACAAACTCGCTCCCGGTTTCGCGAGATCGGCCGCCCTTAAAACCGTGCGAGATCAATAGGAAAAATGGTGTTCCAAATGGAGGCGAGTACCAACAGCAACAAAAAAAACACACACCAGCAAAGCTTGTTTCTTTGCGTCAATAGGACGGCGGCGTCGTCGTCGTCGTCCAACGGGTACGATTTATTGCCACGGTAGTTGGCATGCCCGCCGCATTGCACTGCGCCGCTGTAGTGCACAAGTAGCCAAACAACACACCCGGCCGCGCGTTGCAAACGAACACCCTGGACCGCTCTCCACTCCCGAATCCCCGCAAGCAACACTCAGATTATCTTCGCGTCTCTGCCATTTTAGAGAGCGTCGTACACAGCGTGTGTATCGAGGGAAAAATCCCCTCGGCACCGGCGACGAAGCCTAAAGGGCTGTTGCGCGGCGCGCACGCCAGCCACTGATCGAACAATCCGGCGGATTGTTGTCGGGTTTTGGGGTGGGTGGGAGGGCGAGAAATGGGAGGAACGCACACACACG
>KB672813.1:1451125-1506924 GCA_000349145.1 Anopheles dirus | reverse complement strand
CGTCGTCGTCGTCGTCGTCCCTCTGTAAGTATGTTAGAATTGATCGTTTTTAATAAGCCCTTCCCTTCTGATACGATCGCCATCGCGCCGGTGTGCGTCTCCGGGACATCGAAACCGATCCGCATCACCGGAAGCGCCCGACATAAGCGTATGCCAGCTGGTGCCGCGTCGTATGCAGCGGTGGGCAGATGGAAACTGAGTGGCGCACGACGGCGAAACGACGAGAAATGGGGGAGAATGAACGATGGCAATCGATACCACGCTGCGTGATCCCGCAGGAGGATCATTATTTCAGGGTGGGGCCCTCCCGTCAGATCGGTCGGGTTTGATACTTCCCCGTGCGTCAGCTCTTCGACGTGCATCGCTCCAACAGACCCGGCGATCTCGACCCGACAGGTTGTATCGCTTACGAGCGCCTGCATCTTCTCTTTAAGGGTTGCGGCGATCGCTTTTCTTTTCTCGCTTTATGCTCTTTTTGTGTGTTGCTGCCCGAACGCCATCATTAACAGCAGCGGACGATCTTCCCGGGCCACCGCCCTGATACCCGGGACTGCCCAAATTAAAGCGTACATAATAGAGGTATAAGGTGGCACATAAATCTACCCTCGGGCTTTTAATAATAAAAAAACAACGCTGAAGCGTGCGGAAAGAATGGGCCGGCGGCTGGCGCTTGTGGCCTCCACATTATGAACAGCTGTCAAACGGATGCCGAGCGCTGCCGGGGTGATCAATTAGCAAAGTGCATTTTGGGGATCCACTTGGTGAGAATGCATCCGGACGAGCTGAATTCAATTTGACCACAGAACAGGGAAATGAGGCGCTGGTGGTGGTGAAACTGACAGGTTTTTGTTCAACATAGCGAGTATTTCAAGACTTATATACTAACAACTACATCAAAAAACGAATGCGTCTACTATTTTAAAGAAATATATTTTATACTGCATTTAAGTTAAAAATTTACTTGCAAAGTTTACTTGAAATCTCTGATGAAATTCGAGTTTCGATATATGCATGTACGCTATAAACTATCCTAAGAAACATTCTTCAAGTGCTTCACTCCAATGAACGACTATCAATCTTGTCATGATCTGATCTCTCTAAATTGGGAGTCTGTTTACAGGTAGATGTGTCACTTTAGCCAACATTCCAAATCAAAACCGACTCTGGATATAACTGCACATAAAAATTTTCATTTAGGTCAAAAACTCTTGATTAATGGGCTGCTTTTTGTTGAGCTTCTTACTCTTCATGTTAGCATCATTTTGAAAATAAATGTAAATATTGCTTTTGAACAAACAATCTAAACATATGCTTGGGATTCTTAACAAAGCAGCAACACAGTTGAAAACAATATATTTCGAAGTTATAATAGTTTACTCATCGTAATTACATTTCTACTTATGGGATCGGATTCCTCAAAGCCCTTCCAACCTCCAAAACTCCAATTAAATAATCGAAACTTTGCGTTCATTTAATATCTTCCGTGCCCCGACCAGGACACGTACTTCGAACACATCCGAACTTTTTCCCCATTTTTGCGCCCGAGATCGTTGCCGTGTCTGGCCGTTCAGCGAAAGAGAAATGTCACCCAGACGGTCGTCCAGTTTCCATTGCGAATTTATATGTGCTGCCCAACCCCGAAACCCGCTCAATACGCCTTCCCACGGAAGCAGCGAGGAGTGAAGCGAATATTTAAACGCGTCTGCTGCTGCTGCCACATCCTGGAGGATGTCGCGTGAATGGCGACTTGGCGCGCTTGTGCGATTATTTTTGTTACCGCTGCAACGTCGGCACCACTACTAAGAGACGTGCGAGAACGAGCAGAAAAAAACGCACTGACTTGGCAAGCCACTTTCGAGTGAACTGATCCACCTAACGATTGGCAGGAAGTGCGCACGGTCCCGAGAAGCACGGTGAGATTAATTGAGTTAAGAAATAATTTATTTTCCGATTACCCGCCTTCGCGTCGGGAGGTGTCGGGTTGCGATGGAAGACTGCCACTTTACAGTATTAATTAAACCGATACGGATTCCTTCACACTGGTCAGTATCTGTGTGTGACAGTTTGTACCTTACAAACGGCGAGATATTTATCCTACCGCATTTGTGTGTCCTAAATACATAAAAAACGATCAGAAACACAGGATAACTACGCTCCTGGACTCACGAGCGGTTCAGCGATTTTTATCGGAAAAATGGAAACATTACACCCAAGTTGTGTCCATCGGCTGTGTCGTCCTTCCCTGGTCCGCATCAGCTATAGAGAACGGTTTGCGAACCTCATTGCCAGCAACAAAAAAGGAGCAGGATAACGATTCTCGTGGTTTGGGCCAGCGAGCCAGCCAGACAGACGCGATGCACACACACGCCACGGGGAAAGGTCCATCCCCGTCCACGGTAAAGGACATTCGACGACACACCGAATCGGGCACACACATGAACACCGGGACACCGAACAGGACATACATGGCGACGGTGGCTGTGGAGCGGGGGCAAGGCGCTGTTATATAAGGCACACTCGCACATACTCGGCAACTCGGGGTGGCAGTATCACACACAGACACAAGCGAGCGAGCGCGCGCGCGTACCGGAGGGAGATGGCGCGCAGCCGAAGACAGCAGCACCAGAATTCCCATGCCGGCGCGCGCGTACCACAAAATGGGTTCAAATCCCGAGCCAGCTTCTTCTTTCGGCTTCTACGCCGGCTGTGCTGTAGCACGCGCTGCAGACGGCAGGCACACATACACAGCCGCGCGTGCACACATTGCATAAGACTACAGGCACACGAACACCATCAACTACTACACCACCACCACCAGCGGGGCAGGATGAGATTATGGCATGGGAAAAAGTCGCCTTATCCCCGCGGTCGCCTTCTCCCACCGCGCGCGCGCTTGAAAAGTGAAAAGGATTCGGCTCGTCCTTGGCTTGTCCTGGCGCGCAAAGGACGCGCAAAGCGAGAAGCTGTTGCAAAGTTTCAGTCTTGCTTTTATTTTATTTCTTTTTTTTTCCAGCTCCTGGCTGGCACCTTTCGAGAGAGGCTGACTCGACCGGTTTTGCACCACTCGCCGGCTCGCGACTCGCCTTTTAAGGACCTTTTAAGGATGCAACGGGGGAACGACGACAAACGACGATTTCTTTGCCGGCAACCCCCGTGTCTTCTCTTCCCCCTTAAGGGCCGCCGTTAAAAACTGGGTGGAAAATGGCGCGGCGGCACAAACAATTCACTTTATGTATAATGCTCTCAATTAAGTAATTCCGCTCATTCCGGGTGACATTTATGTGCCGGGCCTCTCCGTTCCGGGTGTGCTAGACGGTGGCGCGTTTCTGGTGGCACACGGATGTAGGATAATTAAAATTTAAAATCTCTCAACATGCTGCTCCGCAGGTTTGTTCAATGGGATACAATTGTGTATACATAAGATATTGATTGAATTTAAAAAAGGGATTCAATTTATATCAAATTGAAAGCGTCTCAAGCGACTGCATTTCAAATCTAGCTCTGTTCAACACGTATAAAAGCACAATAAAACAGAATCAGCACCCTCGGATGGGTGTTTTAATATCTCTCTACCTAAAAATAATCATCCTTTCAACACACATTTCCAGCGTCTGGTGGCCAGCGACTGCTGGAAAAGGACGTCGTCGCGTGGCAGCGTAGTCGTACCGTTCGGTCGTGTGGAGGTCATCCACAAGACTCCACGACGAAACGGATAGAGCGAAGTGGACTTGCTGCGCTCGCATCCCATCCCATCCCATCGCACAACCGCAAGACTCGACCCAGTCGCAGGGTTCATATTTTTGGACGCAAAAGTACCGGGATCGTCCTTATTTTCCAAACCATGCACGCCACCACCCACACGGGCGCAAAGGACGCTCCTTAAGCTTTCCCGGTCGCCGAAAGCGTTTCGCCTGAAGTTGGTGGGCTTAGGACGCCGGGCACGAAGCGATTTGGGTGTGTGTATGTGTGTGCGACAAAGGTGTACGGGACCGTAAACCAACCGGGCTCCCGGAGGAGCATAATTTTCTACAAATTGAAAATATTTCATAATGCTTTAGAGAGACCGTCCGTTCCAGGCGATAGCGTTTGCTCCACGAGGCAGAACAGCAAGACGACCGAAGTTACGGAGCCCAGAACCCAGAAGCTGGACCTCGCACGGCGAGTGTGGAAGCGAGCCGTGAGATAAAGCGTCACGAGATAGTAAATATGGATTGTGGCGAGCAACAAAAGGCAGAAGGCAGAGCAGCAGCAGCAACAGCAACACACGACGAAACCTGAAGGACACATTCAGCATGACGGAACACGGAGCGCGCTGAAGGATGTGCGAAAAAAGGGGGAAGGAAAATCTCAACACGTACCGAACGGCCTGCTTCTGGGTGGGAAAATTCAAAGCGTAAGAAAATAAGTGTCCGTACGAAATGTGTTCGATTTATTCGGCGAGATTATGGGGCGAGCCGGTGTCTGCACGGCTGTTCGACATTCGACTCGTCCATTCCCATCGCCATCATCATCGTGGCCGTCGTCGTCGTCGTCGTGTACGTGATCATGATTAAAAGATACGACACAATATGCTGCCCGTCACCAGACGCCCTTCTCGGTTGCGCCCTATGGTAGCATCACGCAGCATACCGTGCAGCATAATGGCGCTGGGAAACGCGGTGAAAAGAAGAACGCCACACAACAACCGTGGTGGACACGACATCTAGCCTAGGACATTCCAGGATCCGGAGAGCGCACACGGCGCAGCGGTGTGTGAGCGAAACGCGAGCGTTCCTTGTGCGCGACCGATAAAGACAGATCTCGCCTGCGATACTCGCCGGATACGGGCGAGACCGAAACCACAGCGAGCGAAGGCCAAACCCCGCGCGAACCGGTTGACCTTCGGAGGTCGGCCCTTCCGCCGGGGAGGGGATGGAACAAGCGGCAGAGGAGCCAACACACCCAACACACCCAAGAATCTTGTGGCGGCAGTACTTCTTCGCGCTTTCGAGATGATGTGAAAATTTATGTTTATGTGTTTCTATTTTAAATTGTTTATCTCCGTCGGGTCTCGTTCCGTGGTCGTGCTTTTCGCAGTGGCGGTTTGACCATGCGTATGCGTGTGTGAGTTTTTTTACGTTGTCTCGCAGAGACGTCGTTTTTTTCGACGTTGAGGAAGTTGGGGCAAAATGCACCTCGCAATACTGTTTCCAGCTAAAAAGGCATACAAATTGTTCCAATGTTTTGATGTTTCATTATATTGGTACAAGAGACACTCTGCCTCCAATATCAAGTTTATCATATATAGAGCTTTATATCACATATGTCTCTGGGACATGGACTCTGCTCAAATCTGAAGAGAGATTCTTAGGTATGTTCGGAAGAAAGATGTTGAGTAGTTTGGCCCTGTATACGTGGAGGGATAATGGGGAAGCTACTAGGACGACCTCACTGTTAAATACCGCATTAGACTCGTGAGACTCGGAGGGCTGATCATGTCAGTAAAATGATACCGGACGACTTAATAGATCGTCCGCACGGCCGTTCAAATGAAATGTTCTAGCCCCGACTTCCCCTAAATAGATCACCTCTTCCAATCTATGGCAATGTGCGGACCGCGATCTATACTTGAACGTGTCTTTATCTGACATGTTTCTCACCGATTAGGCAACAAGGAATGCGGCAATTCAAAATGTCAATGTCATTCTTACTCCGTTCGCACATACACTGCGATAAAAATAAATTTCGCGCATTTCATTCACCAACGAAAGCACGTGCTGATTTACGAGAAACCAATCACCGCCACTGGTGCAGCTGCTTCGGTGTGATGTTCCACTTTAAAACAAAACCTACGAACGACGGGGAAAAACTCGGAGAAAAGTCAATGCACTTGCCCCGGCCGCCTCACCAACGACGGGGCAGCAGCTGCACAGTCGGAGCGGTACGTAGCGCAATAGAGAACAGAGAACCTAAGCGCGACGAAACAAAGGCGAAACAATTGGCTTCCCACCCACTCCCGTCCGACGACCAGAGAGGGAAGACAACTTTATGCGCTTCTGCTGCTTTTACTATGCCACCGCCATTACACGGCGATGCTCATCGCCGCGTTCTGGCGTGGAGCAGCAGTTGCCCATCTACGGACGAGCAGACCAGAGCAGCACACGATCGACGACCTGCTGCTGCTGCTGCTGGGAGCTGCTCTTGTGGTTAGATATTTTCTTCCACCGCCCAGGTTCACGTGGAGTTCACTTTTTTTTTCGTGTTCGCGCGGAACGCGAAGATGGTCCCATAATTTGTCACGTTTCGCATTCATGGCGCAGATTTGCCGTTCCTTCGATACCCACGGGAGGAATGGTGGCTCGTGGAGGTGGACATGCTGCACACACATACACACGCCAGCGAGTGTTTCTGGATGTGAAAAGTTCGACTTTGTGGGAAAATAAAAGACCTTTCCAACGGCGACCTCGGCCGGCCGCACGAACCGTGAAGTTAGTTTGCATTTAGCGCAAACTGAAGCCACCCGAGCGCGCCGCTAAAAACCGTCCATAAAAGCGGTCCAGAATGGGGCGCGCGCGCGTGTGTGTGTGTGCGGGAGTAGTTTCTTCGGTATCCAGTTTTGCCCGTCAGAGCACCGTCAGAGCTCGTAGCGTACGAGTTTTGCTCGTGTACATGAGCATATTTTACACCGGTGTTCCGTTTGCTGATCCGGTGTGCTGCGCGCATACGGTGTGCATAGAAAAGTGAACAAATTGTCGGCTAACTGGCTAACCCCTGTGCGCTGCACCTTCCACGGTGCTCTCTAGGTGGAATCCACGGAGGTGTGAGTAGTTGGATTTAAGAATTGCAAATGTTCACTTCCGGGGTTGAATAGAGAGCAAAAAAACGAAGCTTTCACGGGAGTTAATCGACCAGGTTAGGGCTTGGTGTCATGACGGGAGTGATTAGGAACAGCCGGGACACATAGGTTTCAGGTGAGTGGAAAGTTGGTTGGCAAGTTTATCCGCTCTATTTAGCAGGAAAAAGCTAGGCGCTTTGTTCACGATAAAAGCAGAAGAGGTGACAGTATAGGCAAAAGTAATTGTAACAAAACAAGCCGAAACATTTTGGTCCTCGGTCCGTTTGGTTGAAATGTTGCTTGCCACAAGTGTCAGAAACCAGTGTTTATCAGGAATGAACTCAGACTGAACATCCAACTAAACACTTGGTGTAAAGTTTATAACATTTTTAATGCTAAAAAAATGTTTTTTTAACAATTAAAGGAGTTGTTCATCGTTATCCGACCATCAAGTATTTGTCTTCCATCAGCTGTCATACACTTGGTCCTTCGAACCGGATCAGAACTAATTGGATGACATTTTTGAAACCTACTTTGGTTAGCTCCTTAACCTAGGACTATAAACGGAGTGATAGCCGGATAATCTAGAAGCGGAATAAAGCAAAGCACGGAAAATACAAATACATGCTCTCTTGCGTCAAAACCAACTAACGAAGTGGTCGTGTTTGGAGTAGCATCCGAAAAGATATAACAATTCCATTAAAATCTAGAACAAAAAATCAACTCAAATAAATACTTCAAGTACTTTAAGGGCAAGCTCCTACAGCTCCGGAGTGCACATCGAAGTTTAGCTGAAGCATTTTTAATTACGGTCTGCATTTTAATATTCAGTATGATTTAAGCACGGTCTTCTATTCACCAAACCTAGCTCGCATTAAAAGGCAAAGCGCAATCATGTCTCCGATTCACATGTTAAAATGGGCCGTACTGGAGCTTCTTCAGCAAGAGGCCCGTACCGCGGCTCGAAGCGGCTCATTTCACGGAACACAAGTTTCGTCACTTCATGAAGTGTCATTCAGCAGTGCCAGTGCCTTCACTACCCGCCGCACTTCAACGCAGCGCCGCTTTTCAGATGGAGCCGTTCAAAGCTTTTCGACATGCACACAGCTATTGGGCAGCTCTGGCTTTTGAACGCGCAGAGCTACGACGACACGCAGATAGATCCACCCAGGCACGGGTTAATAAACCGTGAATGACGGTTTGGGGTGGAGCAAAAAAGCAAAATAACCACGCCGTTGAACCGCCGCTCACGAGGCTGAACTTTTGATGTTGTGCAGCGCGCGAAAGAACGCGGCCTGCCGCACGGGGATTGCAATTGCCCACCCTAGGGCCCGTCCCGGTGGAGACCATTAGCGATCGAGATTCTTCTTCCTCCTCTCGTCGGCCGGTCTACGAGAAGACGAGCAGAATAAATAAAGGGAAAGGTGTACAAATCGTGCCCAGAACCTCGCTCGCTCGTCAACCGCAGTCAGTCACACAACCGCGAAAGCAATAATGGAAGGCAGGCACGGGCAGGCCAGCGCAAGGAAAGCTTCGTGAGAAATAATTAACATAAAACTTTCGTTAGTGAGACCCGGGTAGAGGCTCCGGCAGGCCCAGATTCCCATGCGGCTGTATATCTCGCCCTCTCTCTCTCCAACGAGAACGTGGCTCAACACAGGCGAACGCTTCCGGCCTGCCGCGGACTAGCCTAGGTTCGTTCCCTTCTCGGTCGCCAAAGCTTAATACGTGTTCATTTTTCACTTACTTCCCCCGTCGGAGCCAGACCGTTCCCGCGGAGCGTGTTTTCAGGCCGGACCACACCGCTCGTTTGAAGGCAAACCGGGGTTGACCCCACCACCGAAACCATTTACATTCCCAAAGTTCTTTTCAAACAAAGCGCCTCGGATTAGACGAGAGATAGAAAGAGAAAGAGAGCGATAGACCGCTTGTGTCGCCTGCACATTACACCACCGAAGAAAAGGCCCGGCTTCGCCCCTCTACAGGGTGTAATAAAAACAGTCCCCCATTTTGTTGGACCGACTGTAGTGGCACTACACATTTCGCGAACAGAAACCACAAACACGACTACCCGCGAAACCCGACAAACTTTCCAAGTTGTTGCACGCGCGCGCGCGCCGGGAAAGTTTTTGTGTGCCAGAAGAAGTGTTTTATTTAACGCCGATCGCCCACGGGGAAAGAACGCGAGACGCGAGAGCGCGAGATGAGACCGGCCTGGGAATTGCCGGGCACGTTTGTTGTTGATTTGCACAAATTGTAATGAAATTATCAAATTTGTCGCTTCGTTCGGTTGGTGTGCTTTGCTTTGCCAAGGTGACGCGAGCTGTGTCGGACAGCAGTATTTCGTAATGGTCAGAAATTAGTTACTTTTGCACTTGGGAGCACTGTTTGATTTATTAGGGGAATTAGAAAATACGTGTTGAATGATTGGACATTTGTTTGTATTTTTTTAAGATGAAGAAATCTTCCAAAGTTGGCTATAGAACATGCTAAAAATGTATCGTTATCAAAGCAATTGAATCGTCTCGAAGTATGGAAACGGTTGAAGCGAAGTATGAAAACGGTCTTAGAATCTAGCTTTCATTTAAGCTGATAAATTTGGACGAGCGAAGAAGAAGTTGTCCCCATTGCGAATCTCGTTGTGATTCCAACTTTCTTAGTAAGATCCAACAGAAACGATCTACCTCTAACTTAATCATACAAGATGTAACAATTGGTATTATAAGATCAAATCGAATCAGTTCCGCATGTAGCATGGACAAACATTATACCAAAGGCAATCAGATAACCACACGACAGGAAACATTGATGAATAAATTAGCACTCCTAAGTCAACTCTCTACAGATCAGAACGAGAAGAATGGACATGAATTTTCATTGCTTGCACCAAATTGCGCCCATGGAGAAGACGAATCGAATTCGAAAGCTGTTACTCAAAACTGACACCACTCGAACTACAAATCCCCTTCATCGTGCTCCACCGAGCTCACTCCGCTCACTGGAACACGAGAAATCGATAGCTTCTCGGGAAACTAGTTTCATCATAACTTTTCGGTACCGCCGGATCGTCAGTACTATCATCACAGTTAAGCCATCGACGGTCCCAGATGCCGAGGCAAGATTTATCCTCCTCCCCAGCACAAAGCGGACATACCGGAGCACGGGCGAAGTTCGGGCAGAGAAAATGTTCTACAAAAGCAAGCCGTGTGCTCCGTGCCGAATGTGGAGCACGGATAACAAGATCTCCTGATTCACTTAGCTACCGAAACGGTTCCCCGGTGAAGTTTGAGAACGTGCACAAAAACCCACCGACCGGGTACATCGAGCGCCGGATTACAAATCAATCATTCGGTTACGGAATTGGCTTCAAGAAATTTGAAATGAAGTGTAATTACTGAACACTTCACGAAAAGTCCAAATTGCCCACAACAACAGCCACGCCGGATGGGATGTGACATCCGGCGACAAATTGATAAGACGCTCGGGAAGCTTGCGCGGGGCCTAGGGTAAATAGATTTATGAGGAAGAAAAGAGATACATGCGGATCGATTGTTGCAAGCCTACAAACATGTGACTTAGGAACATATTCGACGCATGACGCTTGGCCAACCGAAACCCAACCCGACGACGGAACAACAGCCAGCGGATATTGAATTCTTGGTCAGGCAACGGGTTGACAGCACGAGCGCAAAAAAAAAGCCAATAAAGCAATGCCCGACGGTAAAGGGGTTTTACGATTCACTTCCGTCAAACGGAACTGGGATTATGCTTAGGCACACTTGGAGGACGCAGGACGGAGGACGCAGGACGGAGGACGAGGGCGATTTTATTTTATTTTCTCTCTCACTCTCCTCCATCGAGTAACCACCGAATCAATTGCCATTTGATCCATGTACCCAGTCCACTATCCGCTCGTAAAAGCCCATCATAACGAAAGGACGTGCCAGGGGACAGGGACACGTTCCGCGTGCAGCAATGGTGCCCGCTGGATTTTGGATTCCGGCATCCTCCCCATCGGACGAAAACGCTCCTTGGGCGCCATTCACGTGATTTTTATTTGCCTCCTCCGCCCGGTTTCGAATGTCATGCATATAATCTCGCAATATCGGGAACCGACGGTTTGGAGATATTGGCTCCGTTGGAGAAGACAAAGCCGCGAACAGGTGGAAAACGTTGCGCGATTGTGCAGCGGGGCTTTGGACGATGTATATTGCGCTCGAGCATGCAATTCGCGCATTTTGGCGTAACCCGAAACACGAAAGGGCAATAGAAACGTTCGATAGCATTATTGCAAGGGGAGGGCATCGAACACGGTGACGCCCCGCGACACGATAGTGCCGGCGATCTAAGTGGTGAAGTGGTTTTGCTGGCCGGCGTAAGTGTTTCGCATTACTTTCGATGGGCTGGAGGAATTGATTGATTGATTGCGGAGAGCACACGACACGCGAACGGCACGACTAGGCTCGCATCCGGTTTGGGTAGGCTTTGTTGCGTTAGTTTTGGGGGTGGTAAACCAAATTCCAATGCAAAGTTGAAATTCAATTTGGGAGAACTAGAAATGTTCATTAGTCAATTGAAAAATCATGAAGACATTCTTGGAATACTATCATCCAGGGATCAGAAGTCTTTATATTACGACATTAGTAACATTTTTAAGTGAGAGACGTGCTCCTGAATCCATCTTTAAGATTTGGTCTCAAAAAATTCGAAATATTTTGAGATTGTCTGAGACGATGAAGTACAGACTAAGCATCTTAACGCGAGTTAGCTCATCATGATGAAAACTTTATTGAAAAAATATATACACATACCCACTTATCAGGTGTACAACCAGATAAGTGTCAAATCTCAAATGTTTAACTGAGTTTGTCATGTTGAAACTCTCAACTATAGCTTCTAAACTGTATGTACTACGAGGCCGCTGAACTCAAGCAATGTTTGTCCGTGCGGCATAAATAGTAACACATGTCAAAACAAAGCGCGTCAAGGATTGTCAGCGCTATAAAATACACTAGCTTTGTGCGGCAGATAATCACGACAGCTACTAAACACAAAACCTATCTAGAACTTAGTACAAAAACGAAAGAACAAAAAGCCCCAAACGGTCGTGCACTGGCTGCACCGAAAGGAAAGCAGAATAATTCGTTTCGAAGTACATTAAGATCAGAACAGCATCTCGTCTTCAAACAAAAACCGCAAGAAGCCGTCGTGAGCGATAAAGAACACTTTTACACTCTCTGCGCACAACGCACAGCACACTGAAGCAATTCATTTGCCATAAAATCTTTCACTGAAGCAAATAACTTGAACGGTGGCACCGGCGCGGTAAAAACTCGCACAACGAAATTAGAAGCAAATCTGTTGCCACGTTGGGACGACGACTTCGTCGTCCAGTGCACTCGCTTCCAACGCCCAGAACCGAGCGCACGGGCAACGGCGAAAACTGCGCGCGCCGGCACACAAACTGCCAAAAGCATATTAACATAATGAAGGTGGTGCTGGGCGGGACTGGCGTGTGCGTTTCCTCCTCCTGCTTTGCCCAGCGCATCATAAATCACCGCCACCGACGAGTATAGAGAGACCTGGCACAGCCCCCGCCGGTCCGTCCGCGGCGGAGGAGCGCTAATAAATTCCGATAAAATGCGAAGCGCGCGCGACGACCGGTGGCGGTGGTCCGGCCGGCGGCAAGTAACAGATTGTTTTTCAACACTTTCACGACCCAAAAAGCGAACCATAGGACAGAAAAAAAGTCGAGTCTCACAGAGCACAAAAAGTGATGCCTTTTGCTATGTAAACGCTGGAGGAGCCTAGCCGCCTTTTGCCGGGCGATGATGGAAAGGGTGGCTCCAACGGCAAACGATACCGACGCGCTGGACGCTTGCGTTTCGGATGAGATTATTCTACCTCCGCCGTTTATTTTGCTTTCGGACTTGCTCTTTTTGTTCGAGCTCAGATAACTTGACGAACACGAGAGCAGACACACCGGGAGAAGCCGTTTGAGGGATGTCCAAAAAGGAACGAGACAAAAAAAAAACACCTTCACCAAACTCTGAGCATCACCGAGCGGAAGGAAGGTGACGGACAGGATAAGAATGTTTTATGTCGCAGCATAAATTGTCGCATTACGAGCGTGGTGCGTGCGCGGACCCGAACTTTCGCGGTTTGAAGCCGGGAGTGTAGTGTGGAATTGATTTTTCACGGTACAACGTGTTTTTTTTTCACCATCCACCATGCTCTCCTGGCTTTGTAGAGGCGGATTTGTGGAAAGGGCGAAGCGGAAAAGATAATGTAGTAATGCTAATAAAAATCACATAAACAAACGAGCGACGAAACAACGCGCGGAATCAAGTGCGTTCTGTTGTGGCTTTTATGGCAGGTTCCCCAAACAAGGTTTGCTTTTAGCGGGAGATTCGATTGCGTAACCCCTGCTTCTGACGAAGGTTTGTCCGAACAGAGGGTCATTAAGAGGGGGCAGAAAAAGAGATGGCACGAAATTGTGTTAAAAATTGGATAGTTGACTTGAAAAGTCATGCCATGTACTCGAGCAACAGAAGAGAGAACGAATTCTAGACTTCAAAAACGGATTCTAGAAGTTTTAAGAAAGAATAAATAATAATAAAGGAAAAAAACGTCTTCAAACAGATGTTCTGCAACATTTAATTTGTACAGTGACAAACGATAAAGTTGTCGTCAACTTTCATATGAAGAACATCCCTGGTATACTGATCTGAATAATGTGGCCTCAAAAAAAGCTTACAATAGCTTTTACAAATTTTCTTAAATTATTGATATGGAAATTGCGTTTTCAAAGCATAATTTAAAATATAATATAATTTGTTTCAAATATTTGAAGTTTTATTCCTATGGTCAGTGTATCGAGCAGGCGCAGAACGTATTATGCGGTCGCTAAAAGAGCACGTGAAAATAATAACAATAATAATATGTACTAACCATATTTCACGCACACATCCCGAGTCAGAATTGCGTTGCAGCAAAGCATTCGCAACACAAACTGCGTTGAGTATATGCTCCAATCACTCCGCACGGTTTATTGTAATCCAAATAGGTAGTAGAACGAAACTGGTGGCGTTTCTCTCTCCTTGAAACGAAATCACTCCCGCCGATGGCCTTGAATCGACTTTCAACACACAAATTTTCTTCCAGTGACCGCGCAACACCACCGAAACTTCACGCCACTCCTTCGCAGACAGGGCCGCAAGGGCTTGTTGCTTGATTGATGCTGAACCAAACGGTTGCAAAACGAAACACTCGTCGTTTGTCAACTTTAACCCCGAAGCCGACCGGGGCAAAGGGGAGGGCGAACTCGCAAATTATTTTTTAATTAAATTCCACCGCAATCACAAGCTGCCGAGCGCGATCCTGCTTATTTCAACGCTTTGCATACGTCGCTTCTTCACGTGCTTTTTTATTTTTATACTTCCACACGACACTTATATGCACACTCGAGAACAGCACACCACGGCAAAGCCCAGAAGAGGCTGCTTTCGATCAACCGGACTGATAAGACCAGAGCCAGAAACCGCACAGGGTTGGCCAGGCGATTGCTCACGTGAGAAACTTCGCAGATCCTTTCGATTCCCCCGCAACCCTTCGTTTCAGTGCCCTTTTCTCCGTGGGGATTTTAATCTGCACCTTCTATAATGTGATCGCACCGGGCCACTGCCACTCTTTCGTGTATTTTTATTTATTTTCTTTTTTTTGCACTGATGGGCCAACTCGTCTCGGTGCACTTGGTGCACGCGGAGGCCGCTTGAATTTCACGTTAAGCAGGAAAACTGCTATTTTCCCGCGGGCTAAATATTATCATAACACTGTGAGAAACAGAGAGAGAGGGAGAAATGAAAACAGGGGTACAAATATGAATTAAAACTGACTTTAAAACTTTCGCAACCACGCGCCCTCGAAAGCTCGGACGCGGCAACACACACACAGAAGTTGGCGAAACGAAACAACCTGCGGCGATAATATGCTGCTTTCCGATATTATCAGATCTGGCAGACAAGCACAGCCACACAAAAACACAAACGCGCACATACTGCAATACTTCTACAGCGATGATGACGAGCGAAATGCGCTCAACGATGGAGAACACAAACGCAGCACCGCTGCTGCTGCTGGTAGGATTCTGCATCGATGCACCGGAAAATGACCTTTTTTGATGAGAACCGACCGTGCACACACTTCGTAAACATTCACCAAAATGCACCCACCACCACCACAAAACGGTGAAAATGAAATGAATTTTTAATAAACACCATCACCAGAACGCACGCCAAGCGTGGAGAAAATATACATTTTTATCCAATCGGGAACATTTTTCGACATGTACACACACATGTGCACGGGCGCACGTACGCTCACACTATACGTAGAGGATCCTCCACCGCCGAGAGGATCATGATGGCGCCTCCATGAGAAAACGGAACTTGCTATCACGATCTGGCTTAATCACATCACAGCCAAATGACGGACCGGCTTCTCGTTGCTTATTATTTGTAGCCCGAGGGCACCGGGAACGCCAGGAGAAAAGCGCTCAATCGAACACATACACACCGCCAAAGAAGTTGTGGCATGCACACTCATATCTATGCACAACCCGGTCACCCGTGGCCGTAATCCGATGCAGGGCGGAACGGTGTGTGTATCCCCCGGTGCGGAGACTATTATATTTGAATTATTTTCCTCTATTGATCAATAAGACGAAAAAAAAACTTCACTCCAACTACGTTTCAGCAGGCACACCACTAGCACACCACCTTCCTGCCAAACACTTCCAGCAGATTTGGTACGTTGCACACTCTCCTTCCCGCATTCAAATGACGCACTTACGAAAACACGCCCGTCAACTACAGCAAAAACAACCCCCCTCGTCTCACCACAAGTATTACGACGGAATTTTGTTTTGAAAAAAACGCGCAATTAGAACTTCCACAGCGGTGTGCGCGGTGGCGCGCATGTGTTGCACATACGCGACACGCAGAAAGGTAAACAACAAATCACCATTAAGCTCCTGCTGCTGCTCAGATGTACTCGACGACGGACAGTGTAGTGCCTCTTGTTTCACCGGCAACGGCATCAAGTGGCCCCACGGTTTGTTTTGGTGTGAATATCGCGGGGATGCGCGAGTTCCGATGAGTTCAAACGCGCCGCACACAAACACACGCACGCGCGCAAACGGTAGCTGGCGGGTTGTTGGTGTACAAAACACTCGAGAAAATGCAAAAAACGGCACAACCGTTCGACAGACGCAAGAAAACTCGACTGACCCGAAGCGGCACGATGCTGGCCCGCGGAACCTCGCCGGCACGCCGCGTTCGGGTTCGGCTGCGTCGGGTTCCGGTCGGCAGCCGGTCGGTTTCGCTTCGCGCACACGAATGCCCACATCGGGCGGTCGTCGGTTCGGGTGAGCCGAAGTGTGTTTTTTTTTTCTAAAATTCCCAACAAGGTGCACGAATCGGTTTGGGGCCAACAAAATTTGCTTTCGAATGGCAGAAATTGATTTGCATCTTGGGTGATTTTTTCATCTTTTGTGCCACCAGCAGCAGCAAATCAAAATGGCCTAAAAATACCCTAACCACAACAGTGATGGGTCACCGCTGGAATGGCATTCTCGCTATCTTGGATCGATTTTAGCGGAACCGAAAGTAACGATTTTGATCGGCCTGTGCTCGGAATAAATTGTTTAGTTCCTGTTGTTGATCGAAGAAAGGCGATATAATGATTTTTTAAGATCTAGGACACATCCATGCTTCAAGAGAACTTTCTTCTTTCTAGTTTTCTTAACACTGAAAGTAGAAAATAAAGGGTATCACATCTAGACACAGTTCCAAGGGATCTTCTTTTCATATTACATCACCAAAACGCATTTTCGTAAAACTATTCGAGATGTATGATCTGAGTTGGAGAAACCACAGATTGTAGAAGTATTGAACACAAAACATACTAAGGTCAAGTATCAAACGCTTATTTTTCTGTTAATTATAAGCACTTTTAGACTGTACGTCCCAATTAAATGCAAATAATATTCACACAAAAAGCAAAAGCACAATCTGTGGACAAACTAATGAGGAATGATCATCCAATTTCGTACCGTAGAATGATTGGGAAGATTTTTGGCCGACGTCCAACGAGCCCTCGTGTACTTTTTGTTATAAACAACGATCCAACAAACAACAACGCACATGACACCACTGCGAAGCGTACAAAGGCAAAGGCAAATCGTAAGGTAACAACGGTCATAAAAAAGTCCGCCAGCTCACCCATGGAAGTCACTGGAGCGAACAAGCACGGGAGCGAAAGAGGAGTGGACCATTTGCGCATGAAACTGCTGCGAGATTTTCGACCACTTTTCGCAAATTGCAAATTCATCTGACAGAAACAAATTTGACAGCGCCGCAAAGCTGGCCGGGTAGGGCGAATGGGAGCTGCTCAACATTTGCATCCACAGCTAGATAAAACAGGTCATGAGAAGCAATCAAAACCGGCGTACCGGCGGAAACAGTGCGCTGTGTACACAGGGCAGGTCGTCTCTCTCCACGGCTAAACGGCGAGGGGCAATATTCATGACGATTACACGTTTCTTCTGTTTTCCTTTTCCGCGCAGGGATGCGCACAGCACGCACCCTTACCCCCTCTCCCCATGGGCGGTCGCACGAATTTCGCACGTACAGCCGGAAATCACCGGAAATGAAGCCCGAGCTCCGGTGCGCGACAGCGAACACCGTAGCGGGCCATCTCCATTATCATAATATTTTATTACGCACGTTTCGCTTCCTGCCACCATCATCGTTTCGGATCGTTTTTATTTGGCTCCAGTTTCAGGGATTGCGCAGTATTTCGCTACTCCTACAACGCCCGATTTGGCACCGAGATTCGCCCACGTTTTGTGCACGAATTTTCGTCCCATTAGAGCAGGTAAATTCCCACACGCACCTACTGACGGCAGAGGTAAAGTACGATCGAGGATAATCAAGCGAAGTCATACGGAAGCCTATCGGTTCCAACAAAACTCAAACGTGAATTAGTGAATTGATATTGCAAACGAGGCTCGCTACGAATGGGCACCTAGGCGAGTAGCATTCAATTTAAATACACATTGAACACTGGTGAAAACGATGTTCAATTGAACGTTATTGTTTAGGAATTGAAGAGACAGCAGCGTTTACTTACATAACCGTACCACAAACCGATTCGTCAGGTTGATAAGAGTACGATAGACTCTTAGTGATAAGATGCGATAAGAAGTAACAAAACATGTTCGCACATACCTGAAAAGAAAAGAAATGGGGTATTAATTGCTAAACTATACAATGTTATTGGATTAGAGAATTCACACGTCATAACAACGATATGTATCAGTTAAATCTAGCAACACCCTATTCCGAACTATTGAGTAGCGTACACGTTAGGAGCACTGGAGAGATGACACGACCATCACATCATAAGTTCAAGTCCCAATTACGCTTAAGACCCCTGCGGTAGTGTCTTGCAAACAGGATAAGGTACACAAGATTTTGGCAAGTTTTCTGCCGATAACGACATCATATCGTTTCTGACTCCCAAAAGTCATCCACCGGAACTAAGAATTTACAGCGAAAGTTGAACAGGAGAACACACTACCTTCTCACCAAATGTCAAACGATACGGAACAGTAAGCAAAGTACCGGAGGTCTTCGACGACTGACCAGTTGGTAGATGCAGCAGTGCTTTTCGGAACATCATCCGGAGCAACATACTCTACCGAACTTAAGTTGACCACGACATTAGCTCGAAGGAGTCTGACCAAACCAAACTGTTGTTGGACGCCCTGTGTGTGCACTCACGAGCAGCACGAGTTCAAATAAATAGACACGAAAATTAGAAGCCTTTTCCTCCATCCGCAACTAACAAATGGTGCAAAGGGAGAAAAGCTGCCTGGGAACACTTATTAACTTGTTGTCCTGAACGTGGAACCGAACGGGGCCGGACAAACCGAAGCGCTTGGAAGTGTTCCTGCACTTCTGACCAGTTCAAACTATTCCGAAGCCAATATGAAACCGTCCTCTTTAGGGAGTGAAATGTGTCGAATGCCGAACCGCACGGGGCGCTGCGCCGTTGGACGAAACAGATGGTACAGTTTAAACGAGGTCAGGGCGGTCGCTGAGGGAGCACACTTGATGGGGGTGTGCTGTGCTTGTAAAGCCACAGGCATTACAAGCCCGAGAAAGATGCTCAGATTCTTGGCGTAATGGGAAATTTCGGTCGCTTTTACAGCTCCCGGAGTTCGACGAAGGGGTAAACGAAACCCACGGGAGGCTGTTTTTGCGCCAACGTGCTGCTGCTGCTGCTGCATGAATGAGAGCCTCGGACGGAGCTGGAGGGAGAACAACTTTATTTCCCACCATGAGGCCGGGCACATAAAGAACTGGAAGATATTATCTGGTGAGTTGTTGGGAAGATCCGCCGGCTCCTGCTACCGGGAAGGAGCATCCGATTCGTGCGTCATCGGTCGGTGGCTGATGGTTAGGGCGACTCTAATACAAACACTGCCCCGTCCCTCGCAAGCAGCCCACGGGGGGGAAAGGATACGACGACGACGCACTAACACCAGCGTGCGGCGTAGTTCATCATTCCCAAGGGCACTGACGGCGGCCCGACAAGCGTCTCTAAACAACTTGCCTCAACAGTGGCACACTAGAGAGCTATGCACACAGCACAGGCGTAGAATGCGATGCTGATGAATTGTTGAGAAAAGGGAGCACACCTCCCGCAGCAGACAAACCGGAAGATGCTTCCGAACGGGGCGAAGGATATCCACGTGCGGGCGGCGGTTGTACCGTGAGGAAGGAAAACAATTATTCTAAACGATTAGCCCAGTCTATAGAGACTTTTATGGGCGCTTTATCTACAATGGATGGTTCGGTTAACAGGTTTTCCTTCGGCTTCCGCAGCCGGGAAGCTAGTTGGTCGGGCTCTGGGTGCGAAATGTCCCATTTCCTGCAAATCCGGGCGGTTGAGATTGCTGCTTATCTAAGCGAGGGCTGAGTAGTTTTGCGAAAGGATAAGTTGTTTTCCGAACCCGACGCGGCAGGGCACGAAGCGGCGACGAACAGCTCTCGAACACATGCTTGAGCTTCACACCGTATAGAAACACAACGACCGTTCGGAGCAGCAGATATTGTGGTATTCCTGATGCCAGAAAGCTGGCCAAGATTTAATCTCGTCACTCGAATCAAATGCCGTAGTCAGGACAGGAAGGCCGCAGGAAGTGTTCGCACCAGCGAAGTAAACACATTCATTGTCTCTTCTGACGTGCCGCTATCGATCATCGGTGAGAAATGTAACGCGTTTGGAGATATATCATTCTAAGAGGAGGTCTCTTTCAATCAGTTCTTCGAAAGTAATCCGAAGCAACAGGAAGAAAGGGAATCCTTTATGAGCAGGGGTGTTGATGACAATTCCTGAAGCTTTAAGATATAGTATTTGCATGCATAAACTTAACACTATTTTCATGTTGTCGTTGTCGTTGCCTTATAAGATGACAACTTTTCTGATCTATCTAGAGCAAGATCCATCAGAATGCTAAACACAAAACTTATGTTATTGACTAGGTTCGAGTCGAAAAACGAAAATTGAGCAACTGACAACTTTGCTGCTGGTCGAATACTGTGTTGTATGTAACTAAACAACAATGTAACAAAAACGCCTAAGATCTGAAGTAGTAGGTTTGGTTAGGTTTAGAACTTTAAGCTTGTTCTAGGTTTCATGCTCATTTGAATTACCAATTCTATCTACTGACGGCAGTTTATGAATTTTGGTTTATGATAGCAGCGAAAATCATATAGAAAATATTGCCAAAACACAGCAATTAAGGCAGCATTCCAGAAACACTGCATGGCATACAGGTACACGATGTTTCAGTAAAATAAACTTCTGCAAAAAATGCTTCCACCTCCATCTCCAACAATACATGACGTGTGAATTAGCTTGCTGGTCGAGTTCATCCGCAGATTAAAACAGATGACCCCCGGTTCCCTTTAGTTCAACATGCGAAAACCCCACCCCACCCACCCACAGCCGGTCGTCAACGGGGATTACTTCACTTTCGCCAATTTACTCTCGGCGAGACCGCGCTGTCACACGCCGGTTGACGTATGTCATCGTTGTTGTTGTTGCCACCACCACCACCACCACTAGCGTTGCGAGTCCGGTCCGGTCCGATCACCAAAAAACGTGAAGTGAAGTGAAATGTAAAACATTCTCGGCACCGTTGTCAACTTCCGCGCAACAATCGCGACCACATGCATCATGATAACCGCGCGACCATCGCCGACGGAAAGTGGCGTGCTCCACCACCAACAGCAGCGCGCGCGCGCGCTCGGATTAGTAGCTGCTCGCGACACGATGAGCACGAAAAATCCGTGCAAACCTCACACAGGCCGGCCGCCTCTGCAGCGCAAAACATATGGTGCCGACACGAGACCCGAAACACACACTTTTGCTGGAATGCTGTTGTAATTATAACCCATCCATCATTCCATCGCAGATTCAGTGAGCGTGTGTCCGCGCTTGTACATTTAAAAACCCTTGCTTCAAAGAGCGATGGGGAGCAATGGGGAGGGTGAAGTTTCCATCTTTCCACATCCCACCATCAGCGGAATCATATATGATTCGGAAGCGCAACAGCAGAACACAGAGAGAGAGGGACTTTCGATCGTGGGATTAATTCGATACAGCGTGTCGGTGTGTTTGTTAGCTTTTCGGGCGGGAGCATCACACGGCTGTTTACATTTCATTCCGGCGTTGGTGTCATTTTTTATGTTTCGCAAACTCTTTGATAGTGTGCGGAGTGGGACGGCGGGTTCCCCCCACCCAGTATGTCTCTGCCAGATGTTTCACTTTCGATTGTTTACGCATTCCCGTGCAGGCGCGTCATGGTGGAATTATTTTGTTCCGCACGAACTTAAATGTTCCAAAAATCGGTCAGATTGTGCAAAAGGTATAACAGACTTGTACCGAAGGTTTGAAACCTTGACAAAGTTTTGTTTCGAACGAATTATATACTTTTCAGCATAAAAACCTTCAATATTAATTTGAATTTATTACTCATTTACTCATTTTCATTACAAAAACAAAACACACTTACAAATAGGAGCTTAAAAGCTCCAAGTTATGTCTATAATAACGTAGCTCTGATAGGAGTGACGGAGAGACGGGCATCTCTAACGATCTGATTTGCCACGCAGGGGTCTAATGTTGAAAGATTCATTGATTAGACAATGTTGTTTCAGGATGCAGGACATTATAAAGCAATGAAAAGTCTATACTGAATATGATACTACTATGATAGAAGCTACCCACATGCCAAATAAGTTAAAAAGTTAAGAAAGCCCTACTGTTTAGTGATAATTGTATTATGTTAAACAAGTGAACAAAAGAAAGTAAAAACATGGAAATAAGTACAACGAAAGGAGCAGGATAAGTAAGTTATAAGAAATAAGTGGGAAATAAGATTAGTCACGTGTCTTAAAAGTTGTTCTAAACACGTAAACCACTGGAAGCATTATGAATAAACCAATTCGACACGTTGAAACATTAAAAGTAAGTTATCTTATTCGAAACAGATATAAATGTACAGCAACACAACAAGAAGGTAATGGAATCTCATAACTTTTAACCTAATAAGAAGAAATGAAATAATTATACTACATCTCAACAAGCAAGAACCCACAGGGCAAACCCTGACCGAGCACCATCGTTACCTGGCAGCAGAAACAAAAGCAAAGCACGGTCATTGGAAGTAAAAATTAATTTATATCGCCACGCTTAACCGTACGAACGCATCGCGGATGAGAAATGGGAAATTGGACAGCGTACATGTGGGATTCATTATCATGCCGCAGCCGTACCGGCCGGAGCCGATTGCCGACGTGAAAAAGCCGAACCTCCGGACCCCGCTAATAAGACTTTAATGGCAAGAAATTAAATCAACAACCAGCGCACGAACCGTTCGCAACCACAACAACGACGACGACGACAACAAATGAGCAACATTTCGCTGGCATTTAAGGGTCGCGCCTTCTTCGATACCCATCGGCGTGTAAATCATTACTTGACCCCGATGTCCTTTCGCCCGGCGGAAAGAGCAACAGCGTCCACGACACACGGTTAAACATCCAGCCCAGCCACGGGACGGCGACGGCGAAGAGAAACTGCATCACCGCCGCCGTGCGGCGTCGTGCGCGCTTCAACGTTATGCTCCGGTGGCGGAGGCCGTCGTTTCGTTTAGTGTGTCTCGTGTTATGCTTTTTTTTTCTTTCTTTCTTTTTCCTCTCGTTTTGCTCCGCGTGCGCGCGCGCGCGCTGGATGACGCCGTCTGTGTGCATGTTTGCACTTGCATATTGCAATCTCGCCCAGCTGCTCTTGTGGTGCAATGAAAACGAGATTTATAAAACCCCAAAGTGGCCAACGACAACGGCGGGGGTTACTTCCCCACCCTCCATCCAGCTCGCCACCACAATCCCCCCCCTCTTTGGTTCACGCCACGGCCCACGAGGAGGAGGAGGTTCTGGTGCTGCAGTTTCGGCACATTTTTGGCACATATCACCCGTGACGGGTTGCTGTTTGGGGTGGGGGTTTGTGTGAGGCACATTATAGCTCGTATGCGCGCACACACAAACACACCCGCTGGCTGTTCGATACCAGGCGAGCAGCAGCTCGTTTTCGAGACACGCTTTCGGTGTGTTGGAGCTTCTCGTCAGGGCCTCGCGGCAGGGCTCGGGCTGGCTCTCGTCGATCGGGTGACCTACTTGCTGCGCCCGGCGAGAAGCCTGCCCGCTCTCCCGGTGCCCGGCGCCCGGTGGGATGGGAACCTTCACGGGCTGCTGCGTACGACTCTGCCCGGACCGACCCGGTCACACCAGCAAACAGGGACGGCGGAGCGAGCGTATGCGAATTTCCAAAACTTTCACCAAACTGCGACCCCCAGCGTGTATCGTTCCGTTTCTTCGCAATATGCTCACGTTGTGTTGTGAAGTTTAAAAAAAAACACCAAACCCAGCGTCTTAGCTATGAGCTAAACGAGAGAGGCGATGATGAAAACTTAAGAAATAATTACTAAGTTTTAAATCATAAAAAACACTCTAATAAATGTTAAAGTGATCCTTAAAAATGTTAAAATATATGTCACTAATACAACATATATTAATCACAACACCTCACGCACTGTACACCCGACAATCAAACCAAACCGATGTGTGAAGCTGCGCGGTACATGTCCTTTCATCTTCCGCTGCAAAAATGATTGATGCGTTCGGAAGGAAACTTTATTTGCCCCTGCTGTTTCGACGCGCCGTGTTTACTAACACGGGGTAATACAATTAAAGTTCGAATGCGCGGCTTCGCTTCCCGTTTGCGGTTACGTGTTCTTATCGACACTTGTCACGGTTCCCCGGCTAATGAAGGCGCTGCAATCAGCCGCTGCTAAGCTGCCAAGCGGCTGATAAGCCCCTCCAACCGTCGGCCGAGTGGAAGCTGGCTGACCATGACCGTTGCGGTCGACAGCGAAAGTACGATTAGATCGGCCTGTGTGTGTACTTTCCGTTATTTGAAAATTTATGTTCCACATCATGCTGCCTGATAAGAGGGGGGATTGTGGTGGCGACAAACACAAACGGTTGATGGTGCATTTGTTTGTTTGTATGTTTGTTTTTGTCCAACCCATTTCCGGTCCTGTTCGGTGCGTGAAAAGAACGTGGCAAATTAATTGAATGGTGCAATATTGAAGCCAACTGAAGAACGATTGTTTCGATTTAGTTTAAAAAGTGTTGAAGTTATTTGTAAGAAAAATCCGGGTGGTAGCTAGAGATAAGACTTGTTGGCAAAGGCGTTGTTACTGTAAAACAGTTTAAAAAAATATGTATAGTTTGCCCTACGTTAAACTTTAAAAAACATCTTGCTTCAGATTGCTCAATTGTTTTCGCAATTGGCGATTGCAGTTCTCCTACCTTTGAACATTGTATTGCCTACAATGTAATAATAATAATATGAAGTCCTGCCTTGGCACAACAAACTCAACTAGGTCTTGGACTGCTATTTCTGACATTTATGGACTTAGTTTTCACCCGTAGCGTGGAAAGTAATTCTTTTTGAAATTTGAACCCACAACCTGTGGTTTGCATGAACTGATAAAGTAATTAAAATTATAAAGTAATCTTTATAAAGATAACAACACAAGGTAGGTTCCATTACATTAATTAATTCGATAAGAAAAAGAGAAAATACAAAAATGGCTCACACACCATTCGTTAAAGCTTTAACACGCTAATTAGTGCCAACAGTGCTCGATGCGCGTGTCTTCATTCATTAAATGCTGATTGATGCATCCGCTACGTGCATGTCCCGTCCATTGACCCTTACGCCAGCGGATTCGGCAACAAACGACAAAAAAAAAAGAAGCAAAAGCACAACACCAAAAAGCTAAAAGCGCCGCACAAATGTCGCGCGACAAAGGAAGAAACCAGCCATGTATACTGTCATCCTCGTGCAGGAGAAAAAAGATCCACCATGCGCCAGCGTTTAATATTCACCGTGTCCTGTCTGGTTGCCCTGCACTGTCCCACGAGACGAGGTGAAAGCGCTATTTATATGTAATTGAAATATGCTCGGCTAAGTGATTCCAGCTCGCGTTGCCCTACTTTGCCGCCGTTACTACCGCCAGCGCTTGGCCAGGAGCGCCACCGTCCGGGGGGGGTTTTAATGCCAACACGAACGAAGATCTCAATGGCGGCCGCACTCCTTTTCTCGCCGGTTGCGCCCTTCCAGCAGCAGCTGCCTCCGGCAGCATAATAGCGTCAACTATTCGATATCACCGACCGACCGGCGCACACCAGAGCAGCCCACATCGTCCTGCGGAGACCCCCACACACACGCGCGCAGGAGATGGCGTGTGCCAGGATTGAATGTGTGCCCCATATCTTGCGCACCGCAACAAGGCTGCTGCTGTCCTGAGCCGAAAAGGAGGACGACCATTCGCCACCGCCATGTATGCGAAAAATGTGAATCGTGGATCACACCGCGCTGGAAAACGGGCTGTGCCTTGGTTTGCAATGCAAATGGCAATATCGTCCCTGCTGTGTGTGTGTGTCGGGGTGTGTTTGTGCTCGAAAAATGAAATGGCTTCGCTCCGTTTTGTACGCTGTCAGATTTTACAAGGTGTGATTGGATGTTGTGGTTTGCATTTTTCTTGCCGCTTCTACCGTCCGCATAGATCTTCACAGTCACAAGGATAGCGTGAGGCGTGCCGACGGATAAAAGCCAACCGGCGGACCGATGTGACCTAAAGTGAAAGCATTTGTCAATGTCTATTAATCTTAGTCGAATTGAAGTGCGAGATTTGATTTCAGTTTTTGATTTCGTGTTGCACGGCATGATGGTGAATCCATTTCAGTTCAGCAGTTTGAAGTCGCTTTGACATACTATTTTTAGCCGTCTTTACTATCTTCAATAAACAGCAGTGTTCATTATGACAATAATGTTATGTTCCTAAATCTTATGTTCCACAAACATTCGATTCCTATAATTTTTAGCTTTGAAAATATGGATACTTCAAAATAGCTGGACAAACCTGGCTTAGCTAGAAATCATAGCATAGCAAGAACAAAAACATGTCATCAACAGTTGAGTTCGAATGTCCAATATTGTAACGCATCTATCATACTCTGTGTCCTGTGTTCGCTAGACCGGTTAAAACTATAATCCAAACATGGACCGTGAATCATTCCATCTGAACCGAAGGATGAGCACAACCGACAGCGAGACAATGCTTTACTGACACAAAACGCTTAGCCACGACACAGCTGTCAAGTGTTGTTGTAGCATGCCACTCGGGAGCAAACTTTGCCCTCCGGTTCTACGATGACGAGGGAGCAGCATATAGAAATAAATCAACTCTTGCAGCCAACGTTAACAGCCGAGTTCGCCAAAACGTAAGGACCGGAGAATGAGTGGGTTTTAAAAACTTTGTCAATGGTCGACAGGATCAGGTTAATCCCGGAACCAGCTCGATACAATGAGCGTTTCGTTGTGCTTCCTCCGCCAACTCGACCAAAAAATATGTCACAGGATTGGCACCTGGAGTAGAACAGGAACTACAATTGTTATCCCGAACCCTGTATCGCCCAAAGGGCACTAGATAAACGAAAGTAAAAAACCGCTCCACACACGTGCTGACAGATCCGATTCATCTTAATACACTGTCTGCCACGTGGATCCCTCTTCCCGCAAGGCGTTGAAATGTGATCCAGTGCCGTTTCCGGGTTCCGGGCGCCAATCGAACTACTGCTGCCACCTCCAAAATACGGCTGTCAAAGGCTTCCCGGACTGTCCCAAAGATTGAAATGCCAATCTTCCATCCGGGGCTTTACACTTCCCATTGCCGGCTTTTAGGTGTGGTGATGCCAAGCTGATTGCATAAGCACACAAACACTCACATACACATTCACTATATCCCTGCTCCCGTTTTGTTCTTCTCTCGGGAACACTCCACCAGACGGACCACTCCGCCGGGGGAATGCTGGAATAAATAGAATGAATAAAGGCTGAGATATGCTGAAGCCACCCGTGCGCCGCGTGCAGGTTGCTCACACAGAGCAGGCAACTACTAGCAAACGGTGCGCGGTAATCCCTGGAGGTATTCCATTTACCATCCGCGGGAGCACACATTCCTGGAAATTCATTTTCCCGACCATTTGCGCGCTGGGTCGTCGGAGGACCTGTCGACGGGAGTTGATAGAATTTAGCTCCACGCGATCTCCACTTTCCGATCGTTTTCCCGCCGGAGCAACCGACGCACACTCACTTGAGTTTGCTTTCATATTCTTACACCCATAGTTGATGTTTACCGCTGCTGATACTCAACAAACGGATTCCAAGCGGGATTCTCGTTCTTTCGAGCGTACTGAACGAGCGATCGAAGGGAGTTTAGGGTTAGGTTTACGGAAGATTTGTTTCAATTTCTGTAAGCTTCAAAGTAGCGATGAATGTACGTTTTCGAGCGCGTTTACTATCGGAACAAATTCTGGATAAGAGGCAGGAAGTACAGAGGTAGATCAATGTTTGAATGAAAGAAGAAGGCAAGTGTCATAATCATGATAGGTTTTGCCAATCTATATCAGCTTTTTGGTTCAAAATTTGGCATGTTAGTACACTAGTACACTTCACGGCTTTGCTAGACGGTACGATTCCTAAAGTAGCGATGATATGGTTTAGATCCTTCCAAGAATGGACAATACACGTTCACAGCCATCTTTGTACAAATCGTTGATCCAATTGACCCAATTAACTATGATGTTAGAAATTATTACACTTGTAAGTGTGTGTACGGTCTTCAATACACTTCAACGCTAGAAGGATATTTTCTTGGTGGGTCACGTACTACATGAGAAGCACCAAAATTATGATTTGGATGTAAATCTACGAACACCACAATTTCGACCTAATTGGCATCCATCGAACCACGAAGCATGCAAGAAATTTTCAAAAGAATGTGCCACAGCAGTGGTTTGTAAAGAACGTGCAACACGCGGTGGAGTTAAAGCTAGACAATGAAAAGCAATCATGAACAAAAAAAAGTGCATTTTCTTCGCTCTCCTCTCTGCACTGCACTCACACCCTCGAACGCGAGAACGCAAAATTCATCCAAGGATGTCACCGTGTACCACGATAAACGATTCGGCTTTCGATGCACTTTCTGCTTTCGGAACATCCTGCACGAAGCCGCACTCAGTGGGTCGACGGGCAATCCACTGGTGAAGTGGCTCGATGTGGTTAGGGTCATTGGACCGAAGCGTTGAAAGTTTTCCGTACTTGCAGTGGCCGTGCCTTGGTACTAGTTTTACTACTCACACGTAGAGTAGCAAAGTCCTTCGGAAAGAAAGGACTGACGTAAATTCCTTCTCAACCGAGAGGCAAGCAAAAACGGCAAAAACGCGTTGCGGCCTAAAGACTGAGGACGACGGGCAACGTCACATAGAGGAATACCATGTCTTTTCATATATGCATGTTCTATGTTTTTTTTTCTTCTTTGAATGTTTCAAATACTACCATGCCTTGAGGCTCACGCTTTGTAGGTCGAAGTTTCGGATAAGTTTTTTACAAAGAGGAGTCAGGCAGGTAGTACACTTTACACGCTTTATGGTTTATCCAACTTTATGTAGGTTATATCGACGCAGTTCCGAAATTGTACTTTCCTGCTTCTGTAAATGTATATGACACATGATTTTTTATACTTTTATACAAAGAGTATTGCTAGTTATTCAATGAAAAATAACATTTCAGCATTTTAAATGTTCCGAGAAGATCGACACGACATGATTCTTATAAAAACTATTCTCGTGCCTCAACCCCAGACAGACTTACTGACAATTTCAACAAAAGTGTGTGCATCGAGAAAACAAAATTGATCATCCCATAGAGAACGGAGTAAAAAGCAACACTAAAAATCACCCACTTTCAACCCACATTCAACCCGCGTCCTGAGGACGAGAAGATGCAGCTGGCACGGTTTGTATGCGGTTTGTATGCAGCAGAAATTTACGATCAGCTCTACAGAAAACGAGAATTCATACCCTGCCCGGCGACCTTTCTCCACACAGATCAGACCGCACACCATTCACCGGGCTAATAAGTGAAAATATGAATGCTTTTTCAAAGCATCCCCCCGTGAATTAAAATCGCTGAAGGGGATTCAGGCGGCCGGATTTTTCCTCCATTCAGCCTGCGTGTTTGCCGCTTCGGGCGACGGAAGGGAAGCCTCCTCCTCGCTGGCTTCATTATCCGCGTGAAAGAATGCAGGTGGAAATACTTACTTCCGCCATAATTAGTCTGGTGCCTCTGTTTGCGCGTGTTTGAGCGCAGGTCGTTCTGTGGGACCCGTACCATTTTCAGGCTTTTATGCACCGGTGGATGCATACATAGAGTTCGAGAAAAGTGCTTCGCATTCGCAGCGGTGAAGGCGTTAATGTGTGCAAGGAAAAACCACGTAAGTGGCGTTCTGTTGCATGCAGCAAAAATTAGCTTGACAAAATGCAACGACACGAATACCGTGACAGCTGCACAAACATAAGCGTGTGGTGGTATGTTCATATATTTCTCATTATTTACCAGCACATTCCGGATTAAGCAACTGGAGGAAAAAAAACAGTTGGGCAATTAGTTGAAAACCTTTAAATTCGCAGAAGGTTTAAACGCCTAGAACAAAGATGACAAAAAACGTCGTCTTTTTTCGATACAGCGTCCATATTACAAAAATATGGCAAACTGGGCAAAAAAACGGAATGTTTCTTTTTGTACAAGTAATACATCTGCACAGAGGTAAACAAATAGTTATTGATTAATATTTTAATTAAATCAACCGATTGCTGCAATGTGACCGTGAAAGCTATAAGACTAAGATTGCCTCTTAAAAGACACATGATTGACACTAAATTTTCACACCAATTGCACCGATATTCGCATCTCAGGATCATCATAAAAAGCACACTCGAAATCAAAATATTATCAAGATAATCCTTCCTGCTCCGACCCGGCGTAACTCCTAACACTTCTCGTTAAGCGTTTCCCCCCGTTGTTATCCCTGCGACCGGCCAATAAAACCCACAAACCACCATTCGAAAGGCAACACACACTTAAACCACCATCATCATCATGATCAGCATCACCATCATCATATTCGAGCTCGCGGAATAAAACAAAATGAAGCGTGGAGCGTGCGGTGACAAAATGGTAAATATTTCAAATGCCTTCTTCTGGCAGAAGGAGGGAAGCCCAGCGCGACAAAGCACACACACTAAACCACATCTAGCGGATTCGCTGGTGGCTTACAAATGACAAATAAAAACCATAAATCGAGGCAGAACAACACACATAATGCTTCCGCCACGCACCGAGGCCACAGGTTCCTGCATTCTCGAAAATCGCTCAAAATAACAATCCCATTCCGGGGCTGGGTCCGTCTCCGGGAAAAGGGCTCGATTTCGATCTAAGTGGGGGCTTCTTTTTCTGCACCCGTAAAAGGACCACCAGTGCCGGATATTTATCAAACCGAGCATCGCCGAAAGCGAACGTATTGTGCGTTTCGCTCCTAAACGGCGACCTTCTTCCGTCTGCCCCAAGCGTCTTTTTGGCGGCAGGAAAGGAAGACATTACCACCCCCACCCAGGGTGGGCCGCAGGAGGAGTGCAATGATTCATGGCTATATGCCGCCGGATTTTCAGATGAACCGGCCGGGCCCGCGGTTCCGGTTCGAGCGGGGCGGCATGCGTTGTGAACACACGTTTTCACTAACTAAACTTCACCTTCTCGTCTTATTGTTTCCTGTCACTTTGAACGTTGTCTGCGTCGTCAAAAATAAAGGATTCATAAGAGCGCAGGAGGTGTGTTTATAGCACACCGGCAGTATGGAAGGAAGCCAAACGACGTCAAAGAGCGTTCTGGCAGCGAGCGTCCTCGTTCTCTTCCGCTTGGAAGTAGTTTCTCTCCACCGCCACACACACACATTTACACAAGGGTGGAACAAGAAAAAATGCTTTTCCCTCGGTACGACGCCATCGGTACGCACGAACAACGACAACGACGTGAGCGTGCTAAGTGAACCGATGAAGTCATGCTCACATTTATGGGCAGCTAATCCAGTCATCGATACAAAGGCCTACTGCCATGACTAGTCCTTCCATCGGCCAGGGGAAAAAGCAAACCCATGGACGACGGCAAGGAAGGCAAGACATCAAGGGCAACGAATTACTTCGCAAAATCACAAGACGTTCAAAGCAGGCAAAAGAAAACCTCATCATCATCATCGTCGTCGTCGTTGTCGTCATCTTGATCCGACACTTCTCCCCCCGGTAAAGCACACAGCTTCATCATCGACCGGGAGCGCACACAAGTCGTGACACAGGTCTCGTGTTTCCTGCTGCTGCCTCCTGCGCTCGAACGAGGCCAATACTATTTGCGCGCGCGACCTAAATCAGCCTTCGATATACGATAGCTGCCGCGTCTATTTCATCCCCGCGCCGACGGAGTACGACCGTGTACGATGGTGTTATAAATTTTTATGATTCAATTATTCCCGTTCCTGAGCTCGACGCACCGAATGCTTCACCCGAAATTCGTCGTGTCCTTCCGTCAAGCGGCAATGGCGTTAATGCGCTCACAAACAAACATTCGCCCGACGGTATCGTATCAGGAAACGGAACCACCACCACGACCAGCAGTGTTACTGTAAGCAAAAGGTTGGGAGGAAAAAACAATCTGAACAGCCCTATGCCAGCCTTGCCATGTCCCCGATTGTTCTTCGCGTTACAAGCACTCGATGCAGGAAAGAGTTGACGCGTACCAGGACGCACCCCGGGACGTGAACCTTGGCCCGATATTTACAGTCTGGTCCGGATGTTTGGGTACCGACCCCGACACCAACCGAATCGCACCTAGGATAAGTTCCTGTCGCACAGGAACAGACTGGAGAAGAGCGGCGCCTCCAGCAGTCAGCACTCTTCACCGAATCGATCCTTGGAAGCTTCGTGTTGTCCTTGGTTTTATCGATTTCGGCGGCGTGGTGTGGTTTTAGTGGATTTACGTTTGCGAAGAATGAACGCAGTGACGACCAACAACACTGGTCCAACGGTAGTACAGTCATGAAAAGCGAAAAGCTATTTCCCGGGAATTGCTAATGATATATTGGTTTCAATAATGCTCAACACTCGATAACATTGGACGTCCGATATCATTGAATATCAAATATCAACAATGATATCAATATCAATGGAGTTTCAACAAGCAGGCTATATCTAACTTCTCAGCCGTAAGTAAACAGTTGACGTCCACCTCAACTCTTGACCTTCAACTACATACTACATACTGCAACTTGCATTACGAACACTTTAATTTGAAGATAGAATAGTTTGAAATGCAGCCAATGCATGAGTCCAGTCGTATAGCGATAACTGGATTACAGTAATCAGGTATCCCAATCGAATGAGTGGTTTCTATCCGAAGGATCCAAGCTGTTGATGTCAAAAAGAGCTGTGCTTTTTAGTAATGTCTGCACTTTTCCCTTTCAATCCATCCAAACGACACGTAGCGACGTACGACGGAGCCAACCGCACAGGAAGCTCTGTCCAGCAGCGATGAGTTTTATCTCGTTGATGTAAACCAGACGTGCCTGTCGAGGGGCGAAGCATTTCCACCGCAAAGTTCTGTTCAGCAGTCAAAAGTAAGGGCCCGGCATTGAGTTGATCTCTTTCCCGAAACTGCACGCTCGACATTCGCTTACCAGCATTCAATCGAAATGTCAAGCCACCGTCTGCGAGGGCTGAGGTGTGCGTTCGACCGTAATTTTAACTTTGACGGATGTGCTTCGGAGGACATTCCCCGAACCGATCCAGAAGAGCATGTCGAGTGGTTGAAATGGCTTGCATTGAGAACGCAACAGAGCCGTTCGAAGCGATAGGATCGGGAACGGCCTTTTAAGCCTTTGCTGAGCTCCGACAAAAAGCACCAAGCAGAGGGGCAAGAAAAACAGGACTCAAAGATCACCGTCAGATGCGCCACGGAACATCCCGTAACAAGTATGTAAAGTGGCATCTAAAACTGCTGGTGCGGCCGAGGCGTCCCGGTGCGTTATCATCGTCCGGAGCGCGGCCAACGATCTCGATCCAGCCTACGGCCGTAACGATATCATCCCACCGACGCCCGGCTCGAATGTGCCACCGTGTTTCCATGGACAGCGAACATTGGCAAGATGATGGCCGATGGTTTCGAAATTAACCACCCATCCGACAGAGCCGTGGCCCATCCCACCGGAAGCTGGAATCATACAGCAGCAGCACCAACACTACCAACATCATCACCAACATCATCATCATCATCATCACCAGCTGCTGCTGTTGCTGGCGCGGTAACTCCGGAAGCAGAACCAGAACATTGATTACCATTATGCAAATCAGGTAAACAATATTTCACGCCCTGCGCCCGTGCGCTACGGCGGCTGGAAGGCGGTAAATGGCCTCAGGGCTGGTAATAAATAGACAGACCGACCAGATAGGTCGGCTGCGGAGAGGTCTTCCTCGTTACTCGATCGAGCATAAATCACACCGGCAAAGACGGTGCACGCCCCGGTACCGCCGCTCGGTTATGCTCTGCCTGATGCGAATGACACCTGCACAGGGCACAGGGAGGTTTGCCGGGGATGTGGAGTTTCATCAGCGCACGTGTAATCACACACGTCCACATATTTCGACACGGATAAGCGCATACATGCATGTGGTGATAATGAGCCACTACGCGGAGCTAATTATCGCTCCATCACAAGGTCGCCGCAGTAAACGACGGTTACACGGTCGAAAACAATACCGTGATGTGTTCAATTTGCTTAGAGGTTGAAAGGTGGTACGTTTTGGCGTGTTGATATGCAAATTGGAATTGATGAACATTCGTGTAAAACAAGAAAACTAGTTATTGGAGTATGTTATTACTCAGTTGCATATTATTACACAGTTATTACACAGTTGCAGTTGATATTGAGTATCTTTTTGAAATGACATTCCCAATGGATTTATCGACTTTGAGGCATATAGATTAACGTTAAGAATCTCTTCAGTAACGACTAAATTCGACATACAGTCGTACAGTACAGGTGGAAATAGACGATGATACCTAGGAAGCATTTATGACCCCTCACAAAACATGAAAAATTTCGAGATGTTCGTGTTCAAACTTTATTATATAACAAATCTGACTAGCATTGATTAAGAATCAACAGGAATTGGTTGGTTGCATTGACTATAAAAGATATTTTGTAAATAATGTCTATATCCATAGAGACTATATCTATTTTTCCAGAATACGTTGACTCGCGACCAAGACAAGACCACTTCTTGACCTTCTTGGGACTGTTGGGACAATCATGATAAAGAAGAAGGAGAACATAAAGACAACATGCTGATCGATGCGAAATCTACTCCGATACTTGCAGTCTACTGCTTAGGCAGCCAAATTTTGTCAAATGGATCATCAAACACACATTAATTGATCGGCAAACCTACGACACGTAAAATGAACTTCCAGTGCAAACAGCTTGGAATGAATGAAAAACACACAAAATTGCCACGCGTCATCGAAAACGCAAATAGCCCTGCGTGGCAGCTTGGATAGCACCTTGAGAAGCCAAACTCCTTACTTGAAATTCGCTTCGACGCCTACCGGCTCCTCCTGTCTCATCAATCAGCCTCAGGGAGGGAGACCGACCCCTAGGGAGGTGGTCTGTCTGAACGGGGGCACCAAAGGATGACGACGATCGCCGCCATACCGTGTCGATTGCAGGTTTAAGCGTTCCACAACCAAACAAACAAGCGACCCGGTGGTGAAGGAGCAAAACACAGCTCTCAATAAATAATTAACCAACCCTACGATCAAATTACCGACCGATTATGTTTCGCACGCTACGGTCGCTGACGCCGCCGTCGACGATGACGACGTGTGTCCTTGCGCCGGACGTGTATTTGTGATACTGGTCCGTCATGTCTGGTTCCGGCTGTGAAAGCTCACCTTTCACGTGCACACTTCCACACGGAAGACATTGTCTGGTCGCACGCGCTTGTGCGCCGGGAACGCCTCACCACCCTCATGAGTCCCTGCCCGGTGCCGTGTATAAAGGACGACGGGGTAAGTATTGCCCACCAGAGCCTGGGAGAACGTTCCGCCGGCGTAAAGTAATAATCGTAATGGTAACACACTTGAGCAGAAATTAGCACGCCATGTCCGCACACTAACTTGGACCGGCGGGCGTTTTTGGACGGGATGGGGAGGGTTAGAATGGAGTCACGGAAGTGCTAAATTAGGGAATGTATGAATGTGGGTGTATTAAGTGCCGTATCTCGTAGTTAAGTTCGCCCAAGAGTAAAATGGATAATCCAAGCGGATAGAGCAAGTACAACATTCAGAGAACGAACAGTTCTCCAAGAAAATTATAATTATTTCTACGAAATAAAATATAATTATTTGTTCATTAAAATATAAGGATGCCGGACGTTTGTGCCGGAAATTGTTCACAACTTCGTATACACGAGAACATATAGGAAAACAGGCTGGTTCCCGTCCACATCGAAACATCAGGAATGACCGATATCAACCACTCAATCGGTGCAAAAATCAATGATTTTCCCACATTTTCCCAGCACGCCCAGCTCACTCACACACACACAGGCAGCATGCGTGCGTGCGTGCCAAGCATTTGCGTTTAAATGCCACGTGTGTTTTTGTTTAATTTTTAAACGCACTCATTTATGTATGCCTGTAATAAAACGAAGCACACTTCCGTTCCGCCGTCGCCCACACTCGCATTACGCGGGGGACGGCTTTTCACGGAAATGCTGCATTTATCGGATCCTACAAAAGCCAAACCCCTTTTGTTCTGCCCCGTGAAAGAACATGGAAATGATGCATAAAGGAACGGTGGCCGCTCTGCACGCGAAACGGTTAATTATGCAGCGAGATTGCCACCCGGCCACCCGGGCACGGAGGGCAACGGAATGCGCCGAATAAAACATGCACCTCGATCAGGTGTAGTGTGTGTGCGCGCAGGATGTGTGTGGTCCCCCCCGGTCAGCTTGGAATCTGTTTGGCAGCGGGAGGGTTTTTATTGCGCTTGCCTATTTTGTGAGCTTCCGCGAGAAAGTCTGAGTATGAACTGGGACATAGAATGTGCAACAGTCGCATTTTGCATTCATGTGTGTAGGTGCAGAGAGTTAGAGAGAGAGAGAGAGAGTACGTGCTATTTTCAGAGGAACTCAAAATATACCTCAACCAGTTCGCCCGGATGCTGTTTGGGACATTTTTTGGGAAAAACGTGTCCAGAATTGAATAAACATAGATGAGCATAGCACGTGGGATTAGTTGTTGAGATTAGTAATCAAGCAATCAAAGACACGGACGGATTTACTCCATTTGCTCCATTGGGATTAGCCTCGAGGAAAACAATGGTAACGAAGCATTCATGTCAAAATGAAGAAAGAAAAAAAAACTGTTAAGAAATATTGACTAATTGAAATGATGCTACAACCAACACACCAGGGTCTAGTAAAACGTCCTCCTGATAATAAATACTCAATGCCTGAAGTTTCTCAGATTTATGCCTAAATGATGCTTCCTTCGAAAGCACAGATTACGGAAAAACTCTAGCGAATCAGGATTGGAATAACAAACACATTGTGATTTGTTGGAACTACAATGACTCACGCGAAATCTTCCCTGAAACAGATCAACATGGCTGCAAAAACCATGTCCCAAACTACTCCACGATGTATTTGAGTCCTTCCAGCATTTTCCTGATCACACCGTCACGTTACTCTCGGAAAACGCTATTCTCTCCCCGACGCAATTCCGATGCACTGAAAAATGCCCCGCGGTGTCAGAAAACGTTCAGAGGAAGAAATTTAAGCTCAAACGACCCGCCACCAACTGCGATGCCAACGGAACGCTCCCGGCCACGGTCTCCGTGATGACGACAGGCAGCTTTCGTAGCCTTTTCCGATGAAAGCGAGGAGGCCAAAGTATGACGACGTTATACCTTAACGAGCTAATGAGAAGCGCGTTCAACAGGACGATTGTAAAACGTCAAGTGAAAGAGAAGTTTAGAAACTGCTGGACATTTCGTGGCGTGCTAGAGGTTGATGGTTTATGAATGGAAAAATGTATATAACCCAAAGCACCTAGCATTTTGCAACATCCAACCAATATAATGAGATAAGTTTCGTAAAAAATTGTTTGAAATTGTTCGTGAAGTCATAAGATTCAGAGCGATGGAGGTGAAAAAAATGTTGAATCTGAATTTGTTAGGAAGTGGAAGGATTCTACTGCTCTTGGTAGCTTTATGAAATGCTCCGTTCAGATAACGTTGGTTTCGGTTCGGGACATTAGATGCAACGAACTGATAATCAAAATAAAACATCAAACCACAATCAGGCGCCCAAGCGACGGTAATTATTCTACCATACAGATGATTCCGATCCGATAATCCGACAACCGCACGGATATTCGGATTTGCACCCTCGAAGCAACGAAACCCGCTACGGTGTGGAGTTCCAAGTTACTCCCAGTATCGAAAACAATGATTTCGAAACCGCGTGCCCAAAAATCGTTCGCCCGTCGTCACGCACCGAGAAACGGTCGAATTTGGCAGGAAATCGGCGCCGTTCGTGCGTGGCTGAGTTGCCGTCGCCACCGTCGACGCGCAAAGGCGGCATGAAATCGCGCCCGGGTTAGTGCGGCGGCACGCGGCGTCAACAGTACGCCCATTAGCCTCCCACCCAACGACCGGCCGGCACCGAAAATGCGCGATCGTCGGGAATTAATTTCAATGCCAATAATTTAATTAACTGGCACAACCCGCCGGCGACAATTGACGACAGCGGCGACCGGCGGCACCGACGTTGATGGCCCTGACCGGTTTGCGGGAGACGAGCTCGTCGGCCGAGCATCGCGAACGGTGCGTCGCACGCAAAAAGAACGTGCACCCACCACCACCACCACGCGCTCTATGCTCTAGCCTGCCCAGGGACCCACCAGGGCTGCCGGTTAATAGTGGCAACAGCACCAGCAGCAGCAACAACAGCATGGCAACCTATCTAGCACCATCGGCCGACCGTTCAGTGTGTATGTGTGCGAAGGAATCGGTTCGACGGCGCACGTAAACCCAGACACCCGGTAGCGGGCCACGTGAGGGAGGAAGTGCCCGTGTTTAACCACGCAATGCTATCGCATGCTGAATACATACATCAGCGCGCACATCGTGACAACGGTATGCGAAACGCCAACCTAACCTACCCGGACCCACCGCTGCTGGGAGGGGTGCTGTGCTCCTTGTCTGTGTTCGTTCTGCACCGAGCATATGGCTGCGTGCTGCAGTGAACATTCTGCGGTGCCGGCGCGATCGTCGAACCGGATAGAAGTGGAATGTAAATCGCAGCTCCGCTTGTAACCCCTGCGTACCTTCTCCACGCGCACTCACGCACGAATGCACGCAAGGGAATTGAAGTTGAGAGTGAATAGAATTTTGCGAGCGAACGATGCTCACGCGGCCCGGGTGGGGTGGGAGTTTCACAATCCGGTGGTCAATCAGGGGGGTTTGGTTCTATCGAGGCATTTCCCATTTCAAACCGTGGCCTGTCAGGTTTGGAGTGATCTAACTAGTCTGCCAGGAGCGTGTCGGTTGATGGGTTAAAAAAAAACAATTGGTTCAATGTTAAAATTCAATTATTCATTTTGATTGCAGTGAAATTTGAGTTCAAAATTCGTTTGGTTCTTTTTTTCTCCAGAGTGTGTGGTTCTCTTCTGTGTGGCATAACATGCATTATTACAGGAACGAGAGCAAATAGTCAGAAGTTCACAACGAAAGTCTGACAGAGTCACGACATAATTAGAGACTTACTTTATCCGTATATACTTCAGATTAAGAATCAGACTTTGTCAGATATTTTAATCCAAACTTAATTACAACATGAAAACTTGACTAATTTCAAGTCGTGATGAAGTTTTCAAGATTTTTCGTCCACTTTGTCAACAAATTAAATAAAATGTATATACCAAGCTAATAATGCTAGGAAAGAGGAGCTGCAAATAAACAAGACAAGTATATTTTGAATAGTTCCTGAACATTTATTCGTTCAAGATTTTAGACGACGAAGATAAAAACATTGCCAATGACTTTCTAGACAGACTTCTCTCAACTTGTAAAAAGAAAAGCGAATATACACATTAACACAACTAAAACCAACCCGGTCAGATACACGGTACAAACTGCGTTCATCCAATTTCTTCTCGTCAAGTCGAAGCTAATGAAATCACACTAAGTACAGAACGAGAAAGTTTCGTACATTTCCTCTCCAACAAAAAAAAAGAAGTCCTGCGGTAGCTGTTCCGTAAATTGTCGCACGTGATCATTTGTGTGCCAAATCCGAGTGCCAACCGTCGGTGGTGCCAGAATAATTGGGAAGCCCATCGAGCGACACCAGAGCACGTAACGGGGAAGAGGTACGATTAGTCGCTTTTGAAACCGTAATGAAAACGTGTACTTGAGATGCCCGGCACAATCCGGCAATCGGCAAACGCCGCATATCAGCGTAAGTGAGTTTGAAAAGTGTAATTAGTGATGTGATACATTAGAACTAATTGCAACCGACGTATGATAAATAAACGATCAATAGTGTGAGTATGATTAATAATTGAAGAGGAAAAAAACACGTGCAAGTTCCACGCTGTCAGAGTCGATTAGAATCGACAAACAAGTTGCAAACGTCGCGCGTCGATTGATAAACGAACCGCACGCGGCCACGTAATAAGACATAATTTCATACCAGAGCTAATTAATTTTAAGCGTGCGTCTCCTTTGGCAACCTCGGCTCCCAAACAGCACGCCACGAGCAATATGTTGCAAAGCGTGACAGCGCTACCGAAATCATCAGCATTCCTGCCAGAGTTCGGTTGTTTGGACAAACATAAAAAAACAACTTTCTTTTCGAGTGTGTCTTTCCCGGGACTGAGATTCCATCCCACCACAGATACCAGCAAACTAACGTGTAAAAATCGCAAAAGCAAAAACCGCAACCATTCAACCCGAGTAGGACCCGAGGGTTTCTGAAACGTTCGAAACTCGGTATCTTCCTCTAACAAACGAAACCAACAGCCACGCGAACGAAACAACCGCGCAAGGCAAAAAGATCCAAAAACTAAAAGCCACGCCAAACCGGAGCGCGTGCTCTCAGGTTGCTATATTTCGCACGGCGAAAGATAAAAATATCTCATCTCGCGCGCGTACGAAACCCCGCGACACAAATGGCGAACGCAAAACGGAACTACCGAGAGCGGACTCAGCCCAGCAGCAGCAGCACTGGCGCAACAAAAAAGAAACAAAAAATCAACATCACAACAGAATCAATCCTTCAAATTACATTCACATCAATCAATCAACCCCCCCCTCCCGGCCCGGCGGTCAGCCCGCCCGCTCGCCCGCCCACCGCCGGGATCTAGTTCCGCCGCGTTCGATGGTGCGTAGCGTGTGAAGTCGATGCTGCGTGAAGCACAAGAAAAAGAACCAACATGAGCTGTACAGACACAGGCACACACGGACACACGGAAAATCGCTCCAAACACATCAACACCTTTCTTCGGCACAGCGCGAAAGGGTGATGTGAAGAGCAACAAAAAAAACGGCTGTTCCCTTCCGAACATCGAGAAGGGGGAACAGAATTTTCCGCAGCATTCGCCACAGCGCAGCAACCGAGTTATCCGCGATGAGATCTTTTTTTTTGCTTCTTCGTTGCTGTATCGCCCAGCTCACCCACCCGCGATCCACCCGAGAGGCACGCTATCACGGGTGGGTGGAATGTTTTCGGTTCAGCGGTGAAATGCCAAACATTCATCATCACTATCGATAGCGTGAAATTTGCACGCATGATATAACAACAATCGCACACGCAAACAGGGTGATGAGTTTTCTGCCGACAGGGCCGGTGTATAAAAAAAAAACAACACGCTTTGTGCGCAAGGCTGAAGTGAAATAGTAAACCCAACGATTTGAGCTCTATCACGTGCGCTACCGGTACGTCTAAGCCTTTGGTAGGTTAGAGAAGGACATTGAAAAGGACATGAAAGCTCTACAAAATCTCTCGTTTAGGCATTAGAAGCATCAAACTTGTAACAAAACAAAATAAAAATAAGAGATAGAATCGTTGGATCGTCCTGTCGTACGGAGAGGTGACTTGCCAGGTTACGGGTAATAACTGAGTTAATGAAAGCCAGTAATGGCAAGCCTACACCTAGTTGAGGTAGAGAGTAATGGATAGATAGCAATGAAATTTTGGACAAATTCTATTGAAAAAGAGCTAATTCTTATGTAGCCATTTAATTGAATTGCGTATAGTTTGTGTACGTGTTAAAAAAAAAGAAACGACAAAGTGTTGGAAATGAATCTGCGTCACATTTTATGCATCCTAAAATTATTCGAACGATATTTTTGAATTAAGAATATCGTAAAACTTCATTTTACCACAATAATAGCATGTAGAGAAAATATTGAAAGCACTGTACATCTATTATTCGAGTTATTCCAGAATTACTATTGACGAATTTAAATGACTAGACGTGAGATACATATTGGAAAAAAAACCCCTCAAAAACGATTAAACCATTGGATTCAACAATGATAATTTAAACTGTGTAAACACTACTGAATTCCGGAACTATATGGATTTTATTTACTAAACTGAAGGTTTTCTGTTGTTTTACTGAAGGTTTACAACTGGGTTAGCCATGTCCAATGGACTGACTGACGTTTTTACGGTGGATCTCTGACAACTATGGCACAGTGGTATAATTTATGGACAGAGGTTTTGCGATCGATTACAGTATTAAATATTTATTTTTTGATCCTATCTTTTAACTGCACCAGCCGTTGGCATGTAAAACCTATAATAATGCAATCAAAGCGTTTAATACACCACAAGCGGTAGCAGTTCCAGTGGAATAATATCATAATTAAAACAAACCACATTAAATCGATCCAATTATACAAAGAACAAAATTACGTACCCCATACCAGAGCGTACCGAAGCCAGGATTACAGGGACGAATAAAACCCGATCTAACCCTCGCACGGGCATTATCCACCCTTCCCACCCGAAGGCTTATCAGCGCGTTATCCTACCGTAAACGAAATATTGGTATCACTTTTCCGGCCCACGGTTAGCCGAACTCGTCCGGAACCCCGGGTTCACGGCTCAAAGATCAAAGCGTGGCTTTTTTTTCGGTCTCAACAAGGCACCAAGCAAATGCCGAAGCGCGCTCGTACGCACATAAGCTAAGACCGCAAAATTTTCAGCTCCACACCCACTCAGCAAACCCCAAAAAAAAGAGAGTAAGCGTAACGAAAATTATCGCATCCCTCGGGCCGGAGCGTTTTGTTGATCGGCGGACCGGAACAAAATTCCGGAACCGCCACCTTGTTTTTGTTTATTGTTTTTTTTTCCTGCTTGCTTGCTTGCTTTCGCTTTGTATATTCGTCATTCAAAGACCGGGTGGAGGAGCCGACGCTGGCCGCAGCAGCAGACATAGAAGTGCTAAATTCTCACGCCATTACAGCGACGCGCGCGGCGCGCGGGGGGTCCGATGAACTTTTGCTATTTTTCCATTTTTCCGTTCCTCGTGGCGCGTCGAATTTTCATCATACCGGTGGTGGCCACCCATCACCTCCGTTGGTGTGGAAACGGTCGCCCATTGCCTCCCATTCGGGGAGAGAGAGGCCGTCCTAACTTAATTCGGTTAATGCCGGGTCCGGTCAGCGACTTTGTCGCCGGCGAAACCAGCAGATGGCACCGCAGATGGTGTACCAGGGCGATGTTGGGGCAGATCCGACCGGAGGGCAGAGTGTGAGCAGAATGTTCTAGGTGACGCGGTACGGTTTTGAAGCGGAGAGCGAAGGAGCGAGCGCAAGAGCGGGAAGGCAAAAGCTCAACTTAAAGAAAGGAAATAAGAAAATCATTACCACAAAACGCAAACGCCCGTGTACCAACAACAATTGGAGCGCCCGGCGGCCCGGCCAGCCCGGGACCCCATTCTTCAATCTAATCACGGCATCGTGGGAAATCGAGTCAATCTCGACCGCGGCGAGCCCGCGCCCCGTACGATTCCAGCGCCCTGATCGCCCAGCAGCTCCCGAGCCGAAGCTTTAGAATGGATTTTGCCTTCGCGCGCAGATTCATTCCACACGCCGTTCTTGATTGCTTCGGTGGGGGGGGCTCGGCTCGGCTTGCGTTGTTCGCTTCTCGCGCTTCTTCGCGGCCCGGACCTGGGAAAGGGTGCAGACAAATAGAGCACGCGGGTGTGTGAGTGTGCAGAGGGCAGAGGAACGCGACCGGGTGGAGGTTCGGTGTACGATTCCTACCGAGGAAAAGTTGAAGACGAGTTCTCTCCCCGCCCAGACCCCAGACGCCGGTTCGTACACCGACAGCGGCAGCAACAGCAGCAGCGTCGAGATTAATTTGATCCGATGAAATTATCGTTTAGTTTAAGGCTCTCAATCTGCCGTCGGCCCCGGCCAAGCACGCTGTGAGGTTTCCACCGCGCGGAAAGCGGACAGCGCCGAGGCAGAGGCCAAACACCGAAGCCGTTCGAATTAAACGCAAACGATAGCGGGTAATGGGTTTTCGTGGAACGTGCGTTATGCGGTTAATCCGATTTTTAGGGTCAGTTAGAACGGAGTAAGGCAGCGCCGGGCGGATACGTTACGGGAATCAATAATGAATTTTGCGTTGTTGTGGACTAAACATGTGGTAATGAGGATAGCGGAAGTAGGTGTACTAAAACACAAAAACTCATTGTTACAACTATTGCTTTCGCATTGCAGAATTGGACAGATCTTCCTGAGATGAAACAGATTTTCCAAAAAATATCAAATACTGCTCGGAGGACATGTACACTACAATGCATCCAGTACTATGCAATAAAGCAAGAGAAGTTTTTTTTATACAATGACGAGTAAGAGAATCTAAATCAGAATCGTACACAAACAGCATGTGCAGGTTTATCTTGAGAAGACTCGCCATCTTGAAGACACAAAGACATTTATTCAAATTTCAAAACGGACATTCAAAAATCTTCATGTTAGCGCAGTTCTCCACGTTGAAAACTTTGCATCTTAGAATGATTTCAATTTAAAAACCGTCCATGTCCATAAAACATGTCTAGATCAGACACAGCTTCAGTAAGCCTGTCCGATAAGGCCTCCTACAGCTTCTAATCCAATCTATCCAATCTATCCAATATAATCCAATAGAATATATCTTCGAAATCTACTGTGGAGTGCATGTCGTTCCATCTATTCGTCCAAATAAACAAGAACTCCAAACATTCCATTCATCCAAGCATTGGAAGTATATAAGATTCGTGACGTTTAGCAAGTATTTTCTTCATCTTCCAAAGTACCGATCTAGGTGACAATTTCATTTTCCCAAAATCGAATTTATTTTGCCTGTCATCCCACTTTACGAAATGTTATGTATTTGTGCTAGCACCTTACCATTGCGTTAAACAAAAAAATAAAACGAAAACGATCACACGAACAGAAAACCCCACTCTTGAGTCGTCGCAGTAAAGTAGCGTTTGTTGCTATTAATGGGTCCTTCCCTGCATCGCACACAAACAAGACGCTTCTGGTGCGCGGCACATACACACACGTCTAGTTCCCATATACCGTACTTATCATTACGGTTATTCCATTCATCCAATAAAGCACACTGTAATAATATAATTTCAAGAGCTCACCCATTCCCCGGGGTGACGTCGGGTCGTGCCGCTCTGCGTGGTGAGTTTTTCCTCCCACCGGCCGAACGCCGGGCACGGTTTTACGGTGCTCAAACTTTTATGTATGTTCACCACCTACTTGTGCATGCGACCCGTCCCCCCGTCGCCCCGTCCGGTTGTGCCTCCCGTACATATCGCTACCAATTTTGTGCGAAACAGTTATATCGCTCCGTCATCGTGTCCTCCTGCTGTGCTGAGGGCCCTCCACACGCCGAGGCTACGCGCAACAACTCCAAAAGGGTCCGAGGGGGAGAGAACCATCAATGCTCACTAAAAGCCGTAAAACTTTTCCCCGTTACCACCGTGCCCGTCCAAGCAGCAGAAACACGGCACAGGGCGGAAAGAAAACTCCGAACTCCACCTATGCGAACTTTCGCCCGACGCCGTGGCCGAAACCATCACACAGCCGTCGACAGTGGGTCCCGCATGCTAGGCGAGTGAGAGAACGCGCCACACAGGCTGGCTTACTCTGTCAACGCTTTTCTCGTTATCATATTTTCACCAGCAGTTGGCGCGACGTCGCCGTGGGTCATGGTACGGCGGGAGACAACGCACCCGACTGTCCACGGCTATATTTTCACCATTTTCCTGATGACTTTCCCCGGCCAACGCGTGTGACAAAGATGAAGATGGGTAGTGTTTTTAACCAGTTCCTCCCCAAACACGGGATGCACGCCACATACGACGGATGCGAGCTCCGGGTGGGTAATGGTGAAGAATAATGCCTCCGCTTCAGCTAGGTCGAGAGCCACCGTGGGCCGAACCACCAGAAGGTGGTCTTTTGCCGAAAAGATACACGGACGTGAAGAAAAAATAACCTCAGGTACGAATGACTTGAGCTTAGAGGGATCATTACGGTACCGACGCTCCTTAACCCGCTCCACGGCAGGTGAAGTGGGATGAAGACAAAAAATAGCACAAACTTCACCGGCCGAAGTAAACGGTCGTGGTCCGTCATCAGCGTGTTCGCCTAGAGTCGCAGCCGCATCGGGCATAGGCACCGCCGCATCACGACAAGTGTTGGCTCTTCGTTCCACCCTGGAAATCATCATCATAATCTGTGCACCCCCGTCGTTGACTCTGCGCCGGCGGGGCTTCATCACATCGCCGGGGCCTGGTTTGCCCGTTGTTCGTGCGGACTACTGGAAACGCCTCAACCCAACGGCACATACACACACACACACACAAACACACCACACTGTTGATCTCTCCATCCGACGAATTGACTTCAACGGCGACCACCGGCGCCACATGGCCACCGGCTACGAACTGAGGCCCATTCACGCTGTTTGCTTTTGAGGTAAAAGCTGCCCGGCACTTTGCTGCAAGGCGATACAGCAGTTTTATTACCGGCCACGCTTCGGAAGCGGTTCGGCGATCTGCGGGATCGTTTCCAACGCGTCCATGTCGCCCTCTGGGGGCTTAGGGCTGATTGGAAGGATATGCCCGGTAACCAGATTCAAGGATCACACGCATCCACACACACACACACACACACACACACACACATAAAGGCGCGTGTGCAAGGGTATTTCAATTATTTGCAACACTAACTATGCATCCCGCCCAGTCCGGTACGAGTTTTAGTTTGTATAGGAGTTAGCTGGACCCGCATCTGGAGATGAGCTATGCGTACGGTATGCTATGGTTCCAGACAGCAATGCTAGTTCTGCGAACCGTCACTAACTGTAGTCGGATAATAAACACGAAAAGGACGAGCTTTCTGGGATTTAAGTGAGGACGTGAAGGATTGATTGCTCTACGAGATATTGGGATATACAGTTTGCCGTTGCTTCATATCATAAAAATGTTCCAATGATCTGAAGGGTACAAATGATTTAATAAATTACATTGAATCTATCCTTTAATCAGAGATTTTGGCTAGGGTTCCATTGAAACGAATCAGTGACACAACAGAGTAGATCTCTTTGGCATGAACCCTGTCCTAATCTGATGGACCCCTCTTACCAACGTTCAAGGGCAAGACATGCTCTTCGAGTTGAATGAGGATTGTGTTGCAATGAAATCAACGCTTAGAACGCTTGCTACATTTCACGGTTCAATTGTAGAACAAATCTTTGAAGACATCGCAACAAGTAATGTCGCAACATCATTTATCGCAGAATCATTCTTGCTCAAAGTGATAAAAAACCACCGAGTAGCACGATAAAAAACACTGCTCTATAACTCATGAAAAAAGGCAGATTCATTACTTTTTTAATCGCATTCGTGCAGCAGTGGCGGGTACCAGCAACATCTTGATTTCGGGCAAAGACAAATAAAAAAGCAATCTTGTTGCCTGTTCAAAATTCATCATCGCCTGCACCGACAACTTCACTCAACACAGCTCAACACTTGCGAACAAGCAGCATCAGCGAACGGCAATGCAAACAACAGTATGCAAATGAGCATCGTACAGCGTCCGAATCGATGGCTACCGAACGAACGAACCTACCGCTCCGAAGAAAACAGAAGAGGAGAGGCTAGCACAACAAGAAAATGAACTTCAAACCAAGAATAAGAGAGAGAGAGAGAGAAAAAAACAACCCCGCACAATCCTTTCTCGGCAAACAATTTCCGCGGTTCGCACCATTCGAGCAACTAGCGAGTGAAATAAAGAAGAAAAAAACATCATTAGTTGCCTCGCTGGAAAACCCGTCCGGAAAAGGACAACGACTTCGAGAATGGAGCACCGGAATGCCATTTCGTTAGTCCATTTTCGGACGACCCTTTTTTCGGTCCGTGCTCCGCCGTGCGCCCGAGAAACACGCGCGTGTTGCGGCGCTCGTGGGGTTGGGTTTGTTTTCCCGATTTTTCGTGCCTCTCCGTTCCCGATGACTTTGATTTTCCCGTCACGGGCACACGAGTGGGTTTGCCGCGCTGGGCGCAAATCGACTTTGCATAATTACACCACCGTTGCGAACAAGTTTCCGCGTTTCCGCTTCGCATCGGTTCCGCCGGTTCCGTTCTCGGGCCGGTCGGGCTCTGCAACTTCTCGAGCGAGGCAAGTTCTGCGCGCGATGGTGCACCAGCATTTTACTGCGCCTCCGGAGTGTGTCTCAAATGGTCCTAACAAACGAAATTGGTAAATGTAGCTGCACCGCTAACCGTCTCTCACTCTCTTTCTCCCTTTTCCTGTGTTTAATTACAATTAATGAGACAGTAAGTAGATGCTTTATCATACGCCGGAGCATCTTCCGTGGCGCGATCCATTGTGGCGCGACTGCGACTGCAAGTGTGTGTGTGTGTGGCTGTGCGGTGCATCGTACAAGGGCAAACCCCAACATGCCTTCTCATGCAGGGGACCTGCGTTTAAGGAACGCTTCGCTCTCGTTCCGAAGCGAAGCGACGCTGCACACAGGAATCCAACGAGCCGTGGACAAATGCTAAAACCCCTAAGCCCCGAAAGTTTCATGCTTCGTCAAACATGCCAACCTCCTCACCGAAGTCCCAGTGACCAAGATGCAGGAAGGGGCCTCGCCCGCATACATCCTGCCCCGTCCGATCGTCTGCTACACTTTTTTGTTTATTTAATTTTCCCGACCATTCCCTCTGTCACACACACACACAACACAAAAACAGCGCATGAAGTGCGTCTGGAAGCAACGAAATGATGGTGCATTTTTTGAGGCACACTTCCACCGGGAAAGCTACGAAAGTAAACCGGCAGAGAAGAACAGCGTAGCAGCGCACCGCAACACCGCGTCCGTAGGCTCGCAGCAGTTTACCGTGTAAGGTGCCAAAGTGACAAGCATTTGTTTTAATTAAGAACCTGTTACAATTATGCATTTTAATGTGCCTCACTTTTGCCCCAGAATGGTTCGTTTCACCGCAAAGACACGGGAAGTTTTGCTCCCCCTCTGTGTGTTAATCGCTTCGGTGTGTGAGTGCGTGTTTTTTTTTGTTCCAGATTAATTATGATGATTTGTGGGGCTCTTGAAAATTATGAAACATTTTACCGTGCACACTCCGTACGCAGCGTGAAATTATCATCCAACACGATGTTGGGTTTGAATGACGGATTTACACAATTTTCCGAACCTTAAACATGCTCTATGATAATGCAACATGCCGAGGAACATGAACATGTGTTAGGAAGTCAAATAGCCGTCAAATATTAGCTTTTGCTTCCATCGAAAAGCATGGCGCACGGTACATGAGAAGCACGATCTGAAATAAGGCATGTGTAATACAGCTATAGAAATTCAAATTATTGGATGAAAATTCATGACATAAACACTAGAATAAAAAGTGAATAATAAGAACATTCATTACAAGATAGGTTGTAAAACTTCTTTCTACCGGTCGTTCTGAAGGAAGAATCAACGCCATCTATCCATCTCAGGCCTGCCACGCCTCCTCTGTTCATGTGGACGACCTAAAAGGACCTTTAGGGTTGGGTCGTCCGGTATCATTCGTCTAACAGGACCAGCCCATCGGTTCCTGTTGCGCCTAATGTAGAGCTCGTCATTGTAGCGGTACCTCCATTGTCTTTCCAAACATACGAGGTCAACAATGCTCCTGAGCCTCCTTCTCTCACAAACGCGGTTAAGAAGGGCTTCGTCAGATTTGGACAGGCTCATAAGAACAGCATACCAACGCAGCGTACCGTCTGTAGGCTCGCAGCAGCTTACCGTGTAAGGTGTCAAAGTGGCGAGCATTTGTTTTAATTAAGAACCTGTTGCAATTACGCATTTTAATGTGCCTTACTTTAGTCCCAGAACGGATCGCTTCAAAGATACGTGCGCACTGAGGATATGTATATGAGACTAATAGAATGCGACATGGGATGAGATTTATATCATGAAGAATCAATAAAAATTGTCATGCTTTCTTCTCAATAAAACGACGTTTAAAACGTATATACATAAAAAGGGAATTGGGAACAAAATGCTATCGATCGATAGCTTGATCAGTACGCAAGTCCATCCCCAGCCACCGATTCAGTCCGTAATGTTTACTCTGCATCCCCGCGCTTAGTACCCAACGCACCACCCGAACCCACTGCAGTAATTGCAGTAAATGTCTCCATTACTTACTACAAAAATCCCCCAGAACATTTCCCGCTGCCGGCGGGGAACAGAACGCACGCCGTAAATAACGATCGCACCATCCATTAACCGGTCTGGCGGTGGAGAGAGCTAGCGCGCCTGACATGGAGCGGAACGGGCAGGTCTCGCTGCCCGACGCCGGTGCGACAAGAGCGGCTCCGCGAACGGAAATGAGCCAGAAATTAATTGGCAGAAGATTTATACGATTTTATGTTACATCGCCGTCAACGTTCCCACTCGGCGACGGCGAAACGTCTGCCTCGTGTGCCTCCGCTCGCCGGCACGAGGAGGAGCAAAAATAAACGAACCGTTTAAAGCATCTCTTCTTACGCGCAAAGTACGCAACACAAGTACGCCCGTGATAGTGGTCGTTGAAGATAACACACCGATAACACGCATAATTAAACCCGAAAAGCCTACACGCGATCGGGTTCGGCGTAGTTGCGGCGTCCGTTTCCCATCGGTGTTGGCGTGTTTTGCCACAGTTATGTTGCTTAAATTCCTGCAGCATAAACGAAGCACACACACGCGTGCCCGCGCGTCTGTGTGCTGGCCAATCCGCACATCTGGGTACATTGGCGTAGTCAAATCGGCGGTCGGTGTGAAAAACACAATCAATGAAGAAGCTGCTGCTGCTGCTGCGGCTGCCTGCTACTGCATCACATTTTATTTTCACGTTCGACCGGGCGCGTGTTGCACGGGCGCGAAATACGAACGCAATTCAGCGCGCATAAACATCGCGATGAGTTGCAGTTGCGGCGGGTATGATAGCCGATGATCACCGTCATCATCCGCCTCCTCCATCGCGCTGCTGTTGCCACCGGGCACAGACGCCCGGGACGGCATCCGCCTATACCGGTGTGCGGGGAAAGGATGTAGCAGCGTCGCGGCGCGTTAAATACGTGCACGATTCAGGTTGTTGATGGGCGTTGGGTGGGCACCCAGTTTCGCACACATAAATACACACACGCCTGCGTGCGTCCGTACGTCGCTTACGAGTCCCCGAGCGCGGGCACGCGGAGGAACGGCGCAGAATGTCATGGTCAATTTAGTGGCACGATTAATGCCTTGCGGGAGGCCGAAACTGAACCGACCGTGCGCCGTGGCGGTCGTAGTCGCGGCTAATGGGGATGAATTTTTCAATCACATTTCGCTAGCGAACAGCGCCCGGTAGCTGCAGTAGCCGCCCGCGTGCCACACCATTTTAGCGCTGAAAATGGGCGTGAAGGATCTCTGCCGAAGGCGATATAAATTTGAGCCAGTGGAGGCGCGCTGCCATAACAAACCCGTTTTTGTAGATGCGGGGCTGCCGGAAGGAAGCGGCAATACGTTAACGCACTCACCTGAAAAGAAAATGAAATGTGGGAGAAAGGTTAGATGATGTCAAACCACGACGACAGTTAGAGCTGACATTAGACCTGTCGTAACTGACGATTTGTTATGATAAAAAACGATAGTAATAAACTGCAGACATTAAATCTCACTATGTTGTATCACGTAGTCAGCGATGCTGAATTTCGGAAGTTCTTATGATGCTTTATTACCATTTCCAAAATAAGCCAGCAAAAAACGTTCCAGAAATAATTGAACATACATTCCAAAGCTGAAGATATTTCCTAAAAATTAACGAATGTTTGACTTGCATATTGAATATTGGAAAAACGATATCAGGAGATCCTAGTTGACAGTTCTAGTTCTGTCATCTAAAAGACTTTGTTTTGGAATGCAGAAACATATTTAAAAAAAAAAACATGTTCTACATATTGAATAAATCCCCCCAAGACATTTGATCTACGGGTAAACATATGGTTAAGTCCAGAAATGCCAGATATGGTGAGTTCACCACTACGGAAACCTCATAATCCGAAGGAGTAAATAGTTTAGTCCCTGGCATTTTATATGTATTAAGAGAGCTTAGAAACAAAATGTTCTCATTTGATAATAGACGAAATATGTAAAACAAATCAACAATCAAAAACTTCGTCCAAGTAGACGTAATCTGATTGCCCACTGCCAATAGAGCCATCTGTGGCATTAAAGTCAAACTGACAGGAGCTTCTCGGAAAAGCGGAGTCCAACCATGATGAACAGTTAAAACAGAACGCAGATAATAACGTCAAGCGTAGTGACGCAACTGCTAACGACGCCGTGAATCTCACCCACCAGGCTCCAGGCAGTGCCAGAATTAATGCGATTATAATGCGCTGCTTTTGTACGAGACTGCTGGGGATTGTTGGCTCTAATGGTGGAATGTCGCGGCTGAAGATATCAACCAAGTGGATAGAGACATTTGAAAAAAGGAAAGCCCTAAACATAACCAAATACTGGACCCTAAAGGCGAAGCTCATGAAATGCTAATCATCACAATCATAATTAACCTTCCACGACAACGCAAACCTCGACTCGAGATCACGACATCTCGCGGAAAGCCCTTGCTCGATTGATAGTTTAACGAATTGCCGTACCCCGCACGAAGTATACCTATCCTGACGTTCGGTTTCAACCAATATTAAGCATTCCCACAGCCGGACGTGCTTGAATGAAAAAACGACAAACGAAATTCCAACATAATTATCCATTGCGTTCAAATTAATTACTATCGATTGCATCGGTTGCATGGGGTAAAGCCAAACCCCCACCATCCGCCGAGAAGGCGAGACTTGGCGAGCGTAAATTTATTAAAGCCTCCGCACCAGCAGTTCGACGTCGACAAACATATGGCTCTTAAAAATTATTGCATTTGTGGTTCATTACTTTTCATCATCGGCGCGATGCGATGTTTGCAAAGTGAATGAATAAAAATTGGCAACAGGACCCGAGAGACGCAACCGCACACCAGAAGTGCCGGAGAGCGCAATCCAACCACTGCACAACGCCATTACAAATGTGTCAATTAGTGCCCGTTGTTGCCTGCCTGCAACCCCGAAAAAGGACCAAAGCGCACCTACCGAACGGGGAGCATAACTCGCAACCAGGCAGCCAGGCAACGGCGTGGCATTTTATTCCTCAAATTCCAGGCAATTTTATACTCCATTAAATAAACCAATGCCAAAAACTCGTTCCCGGCTCGCACCGCAACCCAGCAAGGCTTCCATTTCGTCTCTTTTTTTTGGAGGGCGGCGCACCCCCGTGCATGTGTGAGGATGTACGTATGGGAAAATACATCCTCCCTTCCAGCGAAGGGAAAGCCCGGCCGGTATCGCTTGCCAGTATCCTTGAGTGGCGTATGATCTCACCCTCCCGTAGCACAACAGGCAGGCATAAACAGAGCGTGTATCGAACGGGACGGTAGGTCGGTCCCTGTGGGCGGCAACTAACCGCACGTTCCACACGGTCGGCAAAAGGCCAGTTGCATGCGAGGCGGTCCGGAATGAATATTGACCACAAACGTGACGATGATTAAGTCGATGGTCAGTTTCGTATGTAAGCAGGAGGGGAGCGATGCACGGGCATTTTGTTTTTATTTGCCCTTTTTTGGGGGGTTTGATAGGGATGCTGCTGCACCGAACCGGAGAGACCGCTCGCATTCCGTATCACCTCAGCGGCCACCGTTGAATTGTGACCGGGGGAGAATTATGTGCATGTTAAGTGCAGTTTGTTTTGTGCATCAGTGTTTTTTTCAATTTAAATTTAAGGCATTTTTTGGTGGAATTCCACATCACTACGTTGCGAAATGAGTGTACACATTGCAATTTATGGTATTCAATTATTATTCGTCAATAAATAAAATTAAACAAAACAATAAAAAACACAATTATTGTTGAATGAAATGTTGGAGTTGTATGAAGAAAAGTATTACAATGATACGAAGTTATACATAATATGCTCGGCTACTTTTATGGTTACATAATTAGAAGAAGGGCCACATCGAAAGCTTACCAACTAAAATTGACAAATGTTGCTTGTTAAATATTGGCTTTATTAACATTTTTACTTCATTTTCTCTAACGTTTTACTTCCATAGCATAACAATTACACAATTTATAAATTAAGCACTGCACTTTGTACTTCAGACAGTTTCCTTTCTCCAAGATTTTCTCATATTTAACGAAAAAAAAAAAACATTATTAAGAATGGGCATAACTTGTCCATATTGCACCCCGAACCATGTTCCATGCCGAACGATTAAGGCGAATATGTTTTTTTTTGGAAATCGCCAACTTCCATAAACACTCCTGCTCATTTTAATTCTCTTCGCTTTAGTTAACTTCAGCTTTTCCTTCCCAACAAACCGATACGAATTGACAGGAACGGAAACACGTCGCAATTTGAAACGAACGAAAATTAAAAAAAATTTATGTTGCGGCATTCCTCGCAACGCCGTCCGTCCATGGGTCAGAGCATGGAGGGGTTCCACTTTTTTCGAGAATGTTTGTTATTTGTTTCACACCAATTTCACGCCAAGCCCCGACCCACCTGACCGGTCGGAGAGGAGCGTTCGCCATCCGCGCATGGCCGTGCGGTTACCAGTTTCATAAATATGCCATTCATTATTGAATAATGTATCAATATTGACGCGGGTACCGCTGCAGCGCACGATCCCGGGGCCGAGTGCACCCGCTTTGACTCGACTCGCAGTCTGTGTCCCAGTCAAAATGGAAGAAAAACATTGCGCGGAAAAAAGCCACGCGGTGGCGGCGTTGAACCGTCGGACCTGGAATCAACGACATTTCTTCGTGAAGCGACGGAAGGGATTAAACATCGGGCACATGTGTCGAAAGTCGTATGCCCGGATGGGGGAGCGGAGAAATAGCACCGCGACCCAGGTTGTGTCGGGAGGCGATAATTGTCGAAGTCGCCTCGTCGGCAACCTATAAAATAATATTTTTCCGTTTTTTCCCCTCACCTCACAATGTTGCCGCCATAAAACGGAACTGGCCATGCATGTATGCAACGATCGTCAATCGATTAATATGCAATTCGAATGCGATTCGATTAATTTCGCAATTTTGCCGAGCATCGGTTTAATAAAAGATCACCAGAGCCTGATAGGAATGAAACACATTTTGTTCATCTCTCGCGAATTTGGTGCTGTTGAAAAAAAAAATAAAATATTTCCAATTTTTTATTATCCTCTCCAAATAAACGTTTCACTTGTGGGAATAAATATGTTTCTTCATAACCATTTTGACATAAGGACAGCCGAGCCCCGAACCACTTTGCATTTTAAATCCACATTACAACACACACATACACACTCCTCATGTGCCGTGCCGTCCAGGAGTTTAGTAATAGTTACAATTACATTCTCATTATTTATTACCGAACGCAAAAACAAAACGCTCGTTACCGTCCGGTCGTATTCGCGATACGTTCCAACCGAACGACGGACGGACCAGGCTCCGTCCTGTTATTCGGCCACATTTGCCGTCATACGTTACGGCGGTTGCCGCCACCACCACCACGCTTAACTGGGAAAACGTGATCCCGAAAGTATCACTTTTCAGTCAGTTTCGTACCGCGGCAAAGAGAAACTTGCCACAGCCTTGCCTCCCCCCCCCCCAGCGGGCAACCCCCACCCATCGCCC
>KB672813.1:1431486-1451115 GCA_000349145.1 Anopheles dirus | reverse complement strand
CGGGCAACCCCCACCCATCGCCCACCCCGCCGTGGCACATCATAAAACATCGGGTGAATGTGTGCATAATGTGTGTGGAATATTGCACACCGCCAGGGAATGGGAGAAAGCTAGGCGCTAGGTACGGTGTTGTGTCCGAGTGCGCGCGCGTTCGCCCGCCCGGGCCCTGGGACACCAAACACCGATGGCATCAAATGGACGGCGATGGCGTCAACTAACTCATCGCGCACCGGAACGACCGGGCCGCCGGTAAGTTCGACATTTCCACCACCGAGCGCCGTTAAACGATTCTGCGGAATGTTTCTTTTTCATTTAATCATTGCTCCATGCTCGGCGGGACGGCAGCGTTCACAAAACCCGCCGGGCACGAGGGCCCTTTGATATTTCAATTCCGTACGGCTCCTTCCCGAGTGGTCCCGAGTCATCCCGGCGTGGGGTGGTGCCTGGACGGTGGGAGGGGAGCAGCGTGCGCATGCAATGACAGTTACGACCGATGGCTGCCCGGTGCCCGAGCCAGCCAGTGTGGGCAGCCGTGCAGCGGTGTTGGTAGCTTTCACATTCGTAATGATCCCGGACGGGACGGAGCAGGCGGAACGAAAACACCCGCACGGACGCGGTACGTTCAAACGGCGGAAGACCTACCGTCCCGTAATCGATGAGGTGAAGGTGCGACGAGCCAGGCAGTTGTTTTGCTTTGCGGGGGCTTAAAGCTCATCAAAGTGGACAAAATCTGTTGGAGACCGTGAGGCACGGACATGCATCCAATCCGGCAGGAGGTGCAACAATATGTAAAATAGCGACTGCAAGCACACGACTCGTTTAATCGCAAAAAATGGCATTGTTTGTAAAGCTTTCACATGACGTATCAATTATCTACCGTTGAATTCTATTAATGTTGTAATTGGCACGTATTGTCGATTGCGACCAGGCAATTTCCGTTCATAATAGCGCACGGTCCCCCCTCCACGAAACTGAAACTGATAATCATTTTGGATTGTTGCAGTTGCGGGAATAGCATAGGTAGCGTCTATAAAGTAGATATTAATTTCAACCCACACTTTAGTTACGAACATTAAGGCTGGTACAGTGATAGCTGCATCGGCTTTCACACGTCGGAAACGGTGTGAAATCCGATTTGAAATCTTGGTCCAAAGTAAGGTTATATCTGGCACTGCTTATATCTTGCAAACATCTACTTTTCGACAACCATTTGAATAAAATATCATTTCGAAATTGCCTTATATGTAATACATAGCAATATTATCATCGACAGTTAAGGCAACAGATATTAGTTCAGAATTTCTTCCTGTAGAATGTATTCCGTAGAATTTAAAAGCAACGGTGCGATATGAACATGTTGAAAACATTAGAACCTTCAAAACAGAAAAGAAAGAGAACTTGTTATCACGCTGAACGACTCCTTTGAGTACATAAATGGCGGGCCATCTCTCGTCTTTTCCACAGCACCTCTGCTACTTCCGAATCTTGACAGACGACTATTAAGATTTAAGCAACCAATTTTTGTAAACTATTTTTGACACACGAGAGAAAACACACTTGAAGGAACAGTTCCCGTCGCTATATTAACAGGACGATTCCGATACACCATCCCACCCAACACTGTCAACGGCCTTCATGAATACATTTACTTCGTCAAGTGCTTCTCGCTTTCCTCGCGCCTCAATGCACATCCTCTCGAGCGCCTGATGGTGCAACAACATAATGTATCATGCTCAAAATTCTTGCCAGCCACGCGTAAGGCAAGCACTTTTCGGGGGGAAAAAACGGAAAAGACATTCTGCGCAAGGCAAGGCAGAGGAACTTTCTCCATACCAACGCTAAGCCGACGGCGGCCTAAAATGTTGAAAAGTTTTCAACCACTTTCGGTCCCCATCCTTCTCCTCCCGCCACTTAACCCCGCACCACACCACCGATCCGTCACGCCGTGCCTGCTTTTTCGCTTCTTTTTCCATAAATAATGTCTTTGATTTTACTTCCAGAATGAACACATTTCGCAGCGCTATCGATCGGCTGACCTTTCGTCCCCTTCGGCGACCTCGGCGAACGGTTGGTGTGGAAAATATGAGTTCAACTTTGCAATCCTTTCCCGCTGAGGTGTTTGACATCCAATCATTGACATGCCCCACTTGACCTTGGCTGGTTGTGATGGTATTACATCTAGCGTTTTCTCGCTTTCTCTCAAAAATACCCGGACGGAGCTATACCTGGAGGCAGGCAAACGCAGCTTCCAAACAAAACGGTAACAATCAACCGCCGCCCATGCCGCCCAACCGTTGCCGAGGAGTGTAGACGAGCTCTGTTGTTTTTCCACCTTTTTTGCTCTATTTTCCACAAACCGCAAACGAAAAAGGGCATCCGAAAAAAAAAAAATATTCCTGCAAACATGTTTATATTTATTTTTCCGCACACACCTTGGTGGACCGAGGATCCTGCCAAAGTGACGAGAAGGTGTATGAGATAACGATGCGAAACGGGGCAAGAACAGCACAACCTTCACGCATACACACACACACACATACACACGTTTGTTTACAAACCTTGCTGGAAAACATTTGCCGAAAGATTCTTGGAATCTGTGCTTCCACCCCCTGGAGCAGAGGTTGATAGCGTTCTTTATGCTACTTTACCTACGGTGGGGTACGAGCATGCAACGAGGCTAGATAATTCCAAGAACGCTTAGATGAAGATTCTTGTTAGCACGGTAAAGAATCAGATTATCGGCACCTCGAGTGGGAAGGGGTTTTGAAAGCTGCCACTGTGTTAAATTACAACAGTACAAGTGCGGAGTTGACTGGAAGCAAATAATCTTCACCTCTGCAGCAACAGCAGCAGCGGAAGAGATGGCGAATTAAAAAAACCTTTGCAGGTGATGGACGAAACCCTTGGAGCTTGTTCACTAGCACTAAATGGTTAGGTTCAATCAATTTTTCCCAACTCAAACATGATTTTGATATTATTTTTTGTGTTTTTTTACTATTTACAGCAACAAAAGTAACTAAACGAAGAAATAAGGGGAAATAACACACAAGGTTATTTTTCCTTTTCAAGATTAATTCATTGTTCTATACTCAAAACGCTACATATTGGAAGGTGTATAGCTTTCCTCATCAGCTCTTCGAATTCACAAGCTCATTATCAGAAAGAGACTACAACAAACTCAACGATTTGAAATCCATTCCACAAGCAACACAACCCCGCTTGATCCAACATTCCAACACAAGAAAAACGAAAACCAAAAATATACTTTCCACCACTTTGTGGGTTTTAACACGTTTTATGATTTTACGACCGGACCCGGAAAGATAAGCCGATAGCGAAACGGACCACTCATAAACGTATCGTTCTCGCGCGCGTTTTACGCCCGGCCGGGCGAGAGAACATACAAACAAACAAAAACCAAACGAAACTTACAAATTCCACGCATCGGCCCGCCCATGGGATGGTGTGCTGGGTGGTTGTGGTGGTTGTGAGGTTAGCACAAACCAGGCCCACGCATGCGAGGCGTCCCAGAACCGCGACGAAACTAACGCACGGGTCCCGGAAACTAAATAAGGTGTAAACTCCGGGAATTGCCGTAATGAAGGCAGTAAAATTTATAACACCTCGATCTAATCACGATCGGACGCTGGTGAATTTGGCTGTCAGGGCTGTCCGAATTTGAGATGGCGCTTAGGCAGGGAAGATATGATAGCGGTGGTGAAAAGTCCGTCAGCGAGAAACATCTGCAAAACTAGATCCTGAGTAACAGGCAGGTAAGGAGGAAACTGGTAGGTATTTCAATCAGAGCATCGAGAGATATTCTTAGATCCCGAGATCTTAGATCGTAGATTAGATGTTACATAAACTTATGTAAATTGACATCAAATATAGTTTATCAGAGCACGTGTAAATCATAATGTAGTTTAGTTTTCGCGAACTAGAAATATGACCAATCACTATTCCAAAAATGTCTCCATTTTATATGAATGTCCCTATTTTCCAAAACTCTCTCAATATTGTATGTTTCCAGCTAACCTACACGTAAAGCAAGCTTCGCCCTATTTCGCTCCACTCGAGTGCGTGCTCGAAATATTCCTATTCTAGGAAACATAACAACATTCCCAACGCCCAACTTAGCAGCTCTGGAAATTTGGGCATTTCGTCAAAATTTAATGCCAATCGAAGCGCGCGCTAATAACGGACATTCAGTTAGCAGTAGCACGGTGTACGAGATTCATCGAAACTGTTCATTTCAAGAGCGTATCCACACAGTTCACCGAAAAACAACTTCAAAAGTGTGAACTCTGCAAAATCTGATCAGCCAGTTGAACGATGGGAAGCGAAATGCAATGTAGCGCGATAGGCGTTCCAACTACCCATTAATAGCGCCGGACACAGGTGACTCCCGCGTGAGGCAATCACCGGGTAAAATGTCATCTAGACAGGACGCCGTCCGTAAGCAGAGAGGGTCAAAAGTCAACTCCATTTAGCATCGTCCGCCAACGGAATCGATGAGCGTACATCGTACAAGGCAAAAACAGTGCTCGCGCACTCCGCACACAACGAAACCTGCGATGGAGGCGCCTATCCTTTTAACCTTCAACTGCCCATTTCGAAACTGGGTGCCTGTGTACGTGTGTTTGTGTTCGTTTCACCTGCGCGTGTATTTATCGATTTGATGGATGGGCCGGGAAAATATCAATCGAACAGTAGCGCGTCGGTTGCGCGCTTGGAGGAGAGTTTTATCTTCACGGATCGCAACGAAATGAATCATGCGAACGCGAGCATTGCTATCGGTGCGATGCGTAAATTGTAATATCAACACCATTCTATCATCACCTGCGATACGCTTCGGTGAAAGTGAATGATTGCTTACTGGAGGTCCTGCATAGTACATTGATTAGTGAAAAGTAAAAAATAGCAAAAAGGACCTAATTTGTATACGCAATGCGTTTCCATGGGTGCCACACTAATAAACGAGGTTACCGAGGAACTTAACACAGGTGAGGGTCTGTGGAATGTATTTCATCAATCTGACCTGACACTCAGTAATAGAAAACATAATAAAATACCAACATATCACACAACGGTTTTAAAAAGGAATTGTGGAGATAGTTTGGGTCTTGCCACCTACATAAAAGCATCAGATATAAAGATATTCTTCTGCAACGTAATTTGGTCAAATAACTAAGACCTAAAAAAATTACTTCCATTAGTCCGGAACAAACACTTTATTGTACTTGGGATCGTTCAGGAGTAAATTGAATATCAAGATATTTTAGGGCTCAACAAAGGTATTTTAAGTATTTCGAAAATAGGAGTCCAAACAAACTGTCGCTGGAATGTTCAGATAAAGCAAACAAACTAATTATTAACTATCAATCTGCTTTCAAGAACAATTTCAAATGTATGCAGAGCAATGCGAAGGATCCAAACATTGGCACCTTTTACTTCAAAACATTCTGTTAGCGTCCGCTCAATTAGCATCCACAATGCTAGTTTTCCATAATGTCCTCCGTCCTCTAAATATTATACTAACAAGAACAAGAGCGTAGTGAATAGAGCTCGAGCAGCAAAAGCCCACAATAGCAACATCAAACGACGAGGCGATAAAAAGCATATCTCCACCGAAACCATCGTTATTCGGCTTTATATCCTTGCGTTGCCACGGTGCGGTTGATGCGGTGATGGCGGCTGCCCGATTGACCAATCCAAAAGAAAATCGAGGAAAATTCTCTTTTCAAAGGAATAAAAACGAAAAATAGATGAGCACAAGAAGAAGAACAGGCGGAGCGTAAGCATCGCACACCATTACCATGACTAATATCGTTTCCGATCGAGCGAACCGGCACACCATGCACACTGGCAGAGAAACAATCGCGTATCAATCGTGAGTCGCGTGGCAAGGCGACAGGGAGCAAAGTGTCCGATCCGACCTATTGTGCGTGTCTCTATTGTTGTGTCCAGCCGGGTGATGGCGGTGACGATTGTGTGGGAGTCAGCGTAGAAAAGACGTTTCCATAGCGCGACTACGCATAAGGATAAGGACGAGTCTCGTTACGAGCGAGGAGGAAGACCGATGGATGGCTAGATACCTTCCCGCACACCAAACCGCTCGCAATCTCCGTGCGCAAGGACTTTTAATCGACACGGTCGTCCGTAGGATCATACTGAGGTTTTGTAGTTGTCGTTGTGTTGCTTCTTTCCACCGACGTCCAGTGTTCCGTCGTTTATTTTGCAGCCTTTGCGCCTGACTTTCGAACCGGAAGACACTAAACCATTGTCCGGCGCCTTTCCTTGACCGTTTTGTTTGTGTGCTGGCGGGTTCGCATTCCGTTCCGTTTGCTGCCGCTGTGAAGAACGGGCCGCTTGCAGCCCCCGGCCAGGCTGACTCGTGGCACTCGCGCGGCTTTTTCGAGCTTTCGCTCGTTTCGCTCACAGTTTTATTGTGTACGTCCGGCTCTCGGTTCCGTTTTCGTTCCTCGGACTGCCACACCCGGCCCGGCAGCTTTCCGCTTTCCGTTGTGGCTGATATTTTTTCCTGCACGCCCTTAGTAGTTTTCTTCAGGACAAGACGAAGCGAAAAAAAAAAAGAAACAGCACGCCAAATGAGAAATTTACCCTCCGCCACAATCGGTTCAGCTGACCGGCTGGAGATGGGGTGGGGTCCCCGGCTTCGAGTGGCGGCATTATGTTCCTTTCACTCCTCTATTCAGCCACGACAAAAAGCTTTCCAACGACAGGCATCTATTTCCGGTGTGACCGACGGTGATCCTCCGATTCCGCTTGCCAAGTGCAGATTAAATGATGCAGTCCTTTTTTCATATTCTGCTCCCTTTTCTACTCCAAAGCGTTTCGTGTGTTCTTGTTTTTAATGGCCACCACGTTGGCCGGTGGTTTCGCACATGCAAACATCCTACGACTTTTCCTGCAAAACCACCCGACGATGGTCGGGTTTGGCCCTCCGGATGACGAACAACGGAAGCAACTCGGTCATCGCACTTCCGGTTCACTTCCGCCACCATTCGCCACGGATCGCGGAGGACAATAGTGGCATGAGTGCGGCGGTTTGTTCGGGATAGGATTAATAATGATCTCGCTGCTTGCCCGCAACCATCGGCAACCACCACCGAACGCAACGGATGCGGTCGGGAATACGAGCGGCCAGCCAAACAATCATTCCCGGATAGCTTCCGGGCAACGTTGAGCGGATTGTGCCTATTAGCAGATGTTCGGCAAGAGGATGTTGGAGGTGTCTAATTTTAAGCCATCCACCCTCCGAGGGAGACCGATTCGAAAGCGCGGTTAAAACGATTAATTCATCCTGTTTGAGATTTCAATTGATTTTTTATCTGCCCGCAGTGCAAGGTATCTTTTGTAAAATCTCCTTCTAGAGACGTTCACCAGTTAGGAATGTATCCGAAAAATGTTGCAATGGGCCGTGAATCCAGGGTAATGACTTTTTACAAACAACAATCAAATTGTGAACGGATTCCAAACAATAGCTTACTTAGGAGGAATCTTCCTCATATGTGCATGTGGATAAGCAAAAATAACCTTACGGGCTGGGTCATCCGGTGTCATTCTACTGACATACACTGCAAACCGGAGATTGTCATTGTAGCGGCTGCTCCAAATGAGCCTAAGATAGTTTAAGTTTCCTTCCAGATCCTAAGTTGCTCATAGAATTTCCACTGATAAAAGCTTGGAGAGATATAAGAGGTATTCAGCGATTTATAACTGCGTAACGCATCTTGCGGTATAACATCCATAACTACGGTGACATGTGGTACGTCTTTTTTGCATTATGCTCGACAGTTTTCATATCCTTCACGTGGTTCTTTATCCTTCGAGATGAATGAATATCCCTGAATCTAGTATGATTGAAATATTTCTAGTTCATGCAGGCCGGATTATTTACTTGTCGGTCGTATATTTGACATCCTTGATTGACGGTAATTGTAACCTATGTTGGCAATCATACAATCGCATACTTGTTGTCATCAATTCATCGATGAACAGCAAGTATATAATGATATTGACTAAACAAAGCATATCCTCCCACGAGCTTTCCATCCAATCAAGCATTCCTAGAACCATCAATCTATCTGACAGATAAATGCAGTTAACAACATGTCATTTGTATTCCAAAACAAAACTATTTAGAAAAAGCAATGATGTAGAAAAGGCGCTTACAAATTGTTATGTTTGTGTTTGATTCTTGCAACAAAAAAAACGCATTAAAAAAGCCGCTCCTGTCAAGAAGGCTACGCAACGAAGTTAAAAACATAAGCCTCCGTAATAGCCACCTCCGGGATCTGAACCACCGTCACCACCGTTCTCCCCATTCTCAAGGGAAAACCTGTAAAACAAAAATAGCATAAATGCCCGCACCACCGCCGCCTGGGTCGATATTCAAAATGCGTGGAATTAATTTTTGCAAAATAGCCGTCCATCCCACTTCGCCGTCAATCAGCTTAGTGGAAATGTCATTCGCTGCGCGCAAAATGTTCCCACCCGCGGGAACGCCATCGACCACCAAGCGTTGACGAACGGCGCGGGGAGACAGCCCTGTTGGGAAAAAACAACCCGCCCAACCACCCAACGTACCGACGTCCTCCGGTTCGGGCCATAATAGACTGCACAACGTTTGTCCTATCCATTATACTTAATTGCTGCCGGAATATGATGATTTTTCGAGTAGTCTAGTGCGGACAAGGACGCCCCGGGAGGCGGCCAGGACATGGCCACGGGATGCTTTCCTGCCGCCTGTAAACAAGGTTGGCTCTACATTCGGCCAAATTCCGGCTAGTGCCCGGGGGTTGTTACGCACATGGGGTCGGCACGTGATAAATGGAACGAATCATACAACCATGACAAGGCAATCGTGGGTTTTTGACATTCGACCACACCGGGAGCGTGCGAGCGAGCGAGGGAAATTCGGCAGGGGAAATATTCCGCATTATAATTAACGATAATGGATGAAATACTATTAATCGGAACGCGACGCACAAACGTGCAACCGGTTCGTTATGTGAAAGCCAACTGCGAACTGCGCTGGGAACTGTACCGTAGGTTGGCAACAGTTTGCTGAATAATAAATGACCACACCGTAATAGCGACGGCGATCGCTGACGTGGAACAAATTGAGATTTAATGAATACGTGTAATTTGAATGCAACTGTGCAAAACTATCCGCCAATTTTAATGATAACAGTGCTATGTCCGATATAATTAGATTGCAAACGTGTAAATGATACAACGTGGCATGAGCCAGCCCTAGAGCGATTGATCATTCCCAAAATGTGTTTGATAAACTGCGAGCAGACTTGCCCGGAACCAGAACCAGAACCGTTGCATTAGAAACCCCCTGCAAGTACACCCCCGAGCCCTACGTCAAGAGATGTGTCAGCACCTTGTCGAAGTCGACGTACAACACAACAGCGTGTGCAAATAACAGTGACGCACGTACCTGGACTGTCGTGTGGCATCGGTGCACAGAAGGCGCTCGAACTGCCGGAGGACGATGTGGGCGGCGGATAGAACGCTCTCGGGGGTCCTAGCGGTGAGTCGCACTGGGCCGGCGGCACGAACAGAGGTGGCGTTGATAGAGCTGTTAAGTTGTTAGCGATACAGGCGAGATAGAGAGAGATAAAAAAACACAGAAACATTTAATTGATTAATTATCATCCCACTCCATCTTCGTGACGCACTCCGGGAAATGCGTGACAGATGCTACGACTGTGGCTGTATTGCAACGAGAGCGTGAAGCGTAGATTGCTGGAACGTAGGATTACGATTTAAGCTCACTTAAAGTGTGCATGCGTTTTTGCGTGCTGCACACTTTCCCTTCTTCTGAAGGAAATACACACACTGAACAATAAATCTTAGTTTTTAATGTACTGATTTAGACTAGTAGGCTGAATTAAGTAAGTCAAGCTCTCTCAAAGTCCGGATGAAAATTTCCGTATAAATACAATTCATCCAGTCAAAATTGCTGTATTTAACGCAGAATTGAACCAGCTTACTTGTCTCCAGAGCGACAATGAAATATGAAACCAATATTCATCTCATAATAATCGAGCAAATTGCTTTGAGTACCTGCTAATCCACTACCGGGCGACCACATCGTACACTTTTAATCTTCTCGGCCTTCACCGGGTTCCATTACCAATCGGGAAGCTAGGCACACACGGCAAATTGAGTTTTGAATTTTCATTTTCTTTCCCGCCCCCAACCCACACAACCATATCAAGTGTACATTGAAATGCACTCGCAGAGTGCAACGACGCACAGTCCCTTCTGCCGAAATCGTGCCGAGTTTCGTGAACTCACACTTTACAGCGCACCGTAACTGCGGGGATATGTTTAATTAAATGCTATACAATATATCTGTGTGGTATTTTGTTTTAATTAATTTCATAACGTTCATTCGGGCACGATGGAGCACACAATGCAACGTCGGGTTGGGCTCCCAAATCGTCCCGGTGCGTGGCCTAGAAAGTGGTGCACTCCGGACCGTGCGCCACTGACCAACTGCGTACGTGTGCACCGGATGACCCGACACCGGTGTACGTGTGCAAACGGAAGGACGTGCTTGTGCCCGTCAGCTTCTCCGGTGCTCGGTGCACCGTGTCGACACATACCTGCTGAGGTGTGAGTGTGTTGAGCATATTGCCAAAGTGTTGGCCTTTGCCCCGGCCACCAACGGAAGTAGCTAACGCTTTATTCTGAAAGCTGTCGGAATAAAGCCACCGTGCAGGGAGAGCGTTCATGTTTAATGAACGAGATTGCTTCAGAATGCTATTGTTGCACCCCGTCCTCAAGCATGCAAAAATCATCAACCGAGTGAAGGACTGCTACCATACTGACTATCAAGCCTATTGGAACACTGCTACTGTACTAGCGGTGAAGTTAAAGATCCTATCAGCTATATACTACCTGCGCAACAGGTTATTCAATAACCTATCGTTGTAAAAGTCACCGTGTGACTGATGCCGTCGCAATCAACGGTACCTCAGCGCTTGAGAAGCTTCCAAGCAGCTTGCCTGTGCTCAAGACAAGCCTTCCACAAATCGGTCATACTTGTCATTCACAAACGAACCGCCACATTCACACCTCTATGCTTGTAAAAAACGGTTGCGCTGGAGGAGCTGTGTTGATTGTTTCGCAAAAGAAGCCGCACTAGTGCCGCCTCGCTTTCCTCTGTCACCCTTGTGCAAATGTTGTTCCATTGAAAACGATTTGTTCCGGCAATTGGAGGTCTCTTAGCGCACAATTATTGTGGCACCAATTGCGGCCCGTTCACGGTATGTCCCTCCAATAACCTATACGCGATGGACCGGGATCTAACAGTGGTACCCGCCGTTCACAACCGTAACCTCAGTGCGACACCGCGTATTCAGTTGTGCCGCGCCAGCAGAGGCAAAAAATCAACTTGTTACATTCAATTACATGCCTGTACGAGACATTACAAATTACACTCCCAGGTACGCCGGACAGCTCACCCGGCGCTTATGTGTGTATGCGTGCCAACGAACGAGTACATTTGTCCACGTCCTATCCTCCTGACATATTGACCTACGAAAACAATTTGCGCACAAAAACCACACCAACGCAAGGCTTACGGTGGAACAGGCGCCGTTAGCGTTCCACACAAGGACGACGACGACGACGACGACGACTACGACCGATGAGGTTCGCAGTTAATTTTTCATACTTCCAATCATATCATCCGCATTCCGGACGCCGCTACTACCTAGCCACCGGCTACCTGTTTGTGTGCGGAACGTGGTTTTTGTAGTCATTAATTATTCGTCACTTGCTGGCAGCGCCAGAGCGTAGCCGCTCGGTTGCTTCCGTCATGTTCTAGGCCTAAACTACTGTGGCTGATACAGTCAGACAAAGCCAACCTGAAAATCAACAGGCGCTGGGAAATATGTTGGTGTTTCGGTACCAATCTACTACCTTTAATAACGTGACTAAATATTTGCTTTAGCGCTTCAAATAAACGCGGAATCTCTTACTTCTAGCCCTCCCAAAATCGCTTCCATCAGTCAATTCCAAACGAATTACCTCACTGCTTGACAGCTCTTTCAACATATATCAGGCTAATGTATATTCGCGTTCGAGAGCAATTCTTACAAAGCTTTTTGAAACGCCAAATCGGGCTAGTTTTTTCCCCCGATCGTGTAACAATATATTGCTCCGCAAACTGTCACTCACGTGTCATTGCATCACTGCTGCACGCCCACGCAGCTGCAAACCTCTAATCCTCTAGCGGAAGTTTCATCGCATCAACTTTCCGTGCCACCGTTGCAAGCCACAAACATGCTCGCTACATACTCACCCTGATCGTTCGGCGGCCGCATGCTGGAGAGCGCGGACAGTGGTGTGTAGGACTTGGGCGGTGCCTCTCCCGGTCGCACCAGCCGCTCCTCAGTGACACTTTGCTGCACGCGGTACTGCATCTTGCAGTACGCTTCCTGGTTGGTGCCTAGCGAAGAATTCACGTACACACCGGTAATTGTGACTTCCGTGTCCTGCGCGATAACCAAATTGCTAGATACGGGACGCGGCTGCAGGAGAAAGGGGAAGAAGCGGAAGAAGTGAACACGACGGTCGGTGTGATGAGGATTGACAAGTGCCTGCATCCGTGAAGGTAGCAGGATAACGAAGTGTTGAATTGTCAACTAATTGAATCGCTACACTGGATGTCATACTGATGAATCACTATGTGAATTATTCAGAACATAGTGTACTTGGCATTATGTGTACTGAAGGCTTGGGGTAGCTGGAAATATTTCACAATCGTTACCAATTTTTGTTTGTTAGGATTGTTAGGAATGATTCAATTTTAAAGACAATTAGACTTACCGAGAACGTGAACGAGAGAGTATAGATTAAATTTGTTACGCGCATTTCGATTAATAGAAAAAACGTGGAGGGAGCGTTTAAAAACAGAATCCAAGTAAGAATAAAGGATTATTCTAGCACTAATATCAGAAAACAATTCCACTATTGTTCGAATTGATGATATTTCCATGTTCACAGATGATGTTTTCTATCCAGAACAACACTTTTTCATTTGTGAAACACAACCATCGTTTTCAACTACCAACCGTCAACTAAATCTCACATCAATTTGATGATCAATGTGTACTATGATGGTACATGGTGATGTGATGTAATAGAACAATACATTCGACTTTTAAGTTTTGACAAGAAGTTCCTGATGAAATGATGTTTCCGATGTACTAAAACCGAGATACTTACCTCCTCTATTTCTCGCTTCACCTCCATCGGATCGTCCTTACGATCACGCATCGGTTCTGTCTTGATCACTACCTTCTTCTTCTTGGTCAGCACTTCCTGCTGCGCTACTGAGATTCCACTCGATGTTGACGGTTGGCTCGTGCCTGTGCTTCCCAACGACGCGACCATATCGACCTGCTTGCTATCCACTGGGGATCCGGAAGCGCCTGGTTGGCTGCCGGATTGCACCACCTCACCAGCGCGCGAAGCCTTCTCGCCTGCGGTGTCCGTCTTCGCGGCAGCCTTAGCAGCCGCCTCTTTGGCCGCATTTTCTTTCTGTTCTTTCAATTCCTTGCTCGTCTTCTTCGGTTTCGGTGCCGCCTTCTCGGCCGAACTCTCCGAATCACTCGAGTCGGTGTTGCGGTACAGCACACGCTGCACCTCGTAGGTGGCCGCCAGCATAGCAGTCGCGTTAAGGCTCGCCATGCGCTTCTTGCCGATGTAGTCCTTGTAGTCTCCCCCCGGTTCGCACTTGGGTTCGCGCTTGCGCTTCTTCGCTGCCGCTACATCGTCGGCCGGTTTTGTTTTCGCGCTGCCCACCTTCTCCGAAGCGGTCGACGATGAGCTGGCCGCACCGTCGTCCTGCCGTTCGTTGTCCGTCAGCAGGGCTTTCAGTTCCTTCTTGATCTTTTTCACAGGCGGCTTGGGCGGCTTTTCCGCCTTCTCGGTTGCCTTCTCTGACTTCTCCTTATCCTTTTCGGATTTTTCGATCTTCGCCTGAGCTGCGGCAGTTTTCGCTTTGCTCTTGCGGACTACCTTCTTCTTTATCTTGCGCTTGCGTGTGGGATCGGTGTCTTTGCCCTGAGCATGATGTGACAAAAGGAATGAAGACAATTACAACCAATTCCAAACAAAAGCATTACAACCTCAACATACCTGTGCATAAGTCTCGTCACTATCAGGCAGCTGCTCAATCTCCGACTCCAAGCTGGATGCGTCAGGATCCCAATGTTTCCCTGCACCTCGCAGGCCTGGTACATAGCGAAGGTTTCTGGAAGATAATAGTAGACAGAAATCGTACTCTCATTAGTCCACCCGGAAGTCCCCTCCGACGCAAAACGACCGACGGTAAAATTAGGCACTGTGAGATACACAACAAGATACCGACACCCGAACAGAAGCAGAACCCCGAAGGATTGCCCCGTACAGCCATCGGATAGCAATCTTCCGGCTGCACTTGAAGCACCCGTGAACTTCTGCTTCCCTTCGACGCGCGGCACCCAAAACGCTTACCTCGCAACGACCGGTTCCTCCTCACTCGATTCGGCGCTATCTTGATCGCTGTCCTTTTTCGGCGCTTCCTCTTTGACCTTCGCTTTCAGCTCATCGCGTGCGGTGCCCTCGGACTGCTTCTGCTGCTGTTGCGGCTGCTGTTGCTGCTGCTGTTGAGATGGCGCCTCCTTCCGTTCTTGCTTCACGCTGTCCTTCTTCTCATCCCCGCCCTTCTTCTTCTCGCCGCCGTCCTTTCGCTCCGCAGCATCCTTCGCTTTGCTCTGCTCCGGTTCTTTGCCTCGCGTCTGCTCCGTCGACTCACCACCGCATCCCGTCTCACCGGAGCGGCTCTCCTCCCCGGCACTGTCCTCATCCGGACAAATGCGCTCCTTCTTGATACGCTCGCCGTCCTTGGTGATCGGGTGGATGACACGCGACCCGCCCGACTGGGTCACCAGGCTCGCCTCATGCGCACAGCGCATCTCGTTCGCGTTCAGACAGTGCACCTTGGCCAGCGCGTTCAGCGACGCAACCCGGTGTCGCTTCGGGCCCGACCAGAACCCGTACAGCTTCACGTTCCGCTTCTTCGCCGACTGGCGCTTTTTCGCGATACGCGTGCGAACCGTGTCGGTGGACGAGCAACCGTCCGAATCCGCGCTCTCATTGTCATCACCCACACCGGCTCTGCCGTCGACTCCATCATCATCGTCGTCGTCGTCGTCCGCCTCATCGGCAGAGGATTGCGAATCGTCCTTCGGCTCCTGTTTGTGCCTGCGCGATGCAGGTGGCGTTGCTTTCTTCTTCACCTTTGCCTCCGGTGCCACGACGCACTCAACGCCGGCAGCATCATCGTCCTGCTCCTTCTCGGAAGCGGACGATGCACCACCCTTCTGCTCCTTGTTCGGCGCAGAAGACAACGATTCCGACAGTACCGCCTCGATCCGTCGCTTTTGTTTCTTCAAAGGAACTGTGGTGCGCTTTGCCGGTTCCGGTTCCGTGCGCTTCGCTTTCTCACCTTCACCTTCAACTCCACAAGCCTCAGCGACCAACGGAGTCTCCTCGTGCTTCGAGCCCACGTCGGTTTTCGCCTTTGGCGGATCCGGGTCATCCGTGGCGTCGCGCGAGATATCCTCTCGCGATTGACTAATGTCCATCGACGACTTCCGCTTGAAGCTCGGCTTGCCGGGCTTCACAGGTGTTTCGATTTCGCTCTCGGAATCGTCAAAATCGTACACGTCCTTCTTCTCCAGCTTGCGCTCCTTCGTCTCGTCGGGATGGCCTAAGGCATGAACTGCTACAGTTGGAGTTGTCTTGGAAGCTTTGCTTCCACCACCGCCAGCTGACGCATTTTTACGCACGTAGGGACGCTTTCCCTGCTTGGCGGAACTTTTCAGCAGTCCAGCGAGTATCGGTCCAGTTGCGTTCGGTGCATTCGCCCCACCGGAACCAGAGTTCGTGCGGTCCTCTTTCTCCTTATCCGACGGCTGCTGTTGCGAAGCTTTTTCTTGCCCCACTACCTGACTGCTAGTTGGTTCGGTTGTAGTGGATTTCTCGGTGGACTGCACAGCAGGCTCTCGGGCTGGTTGCGCTTGGTTTTGTTTCTGCTGAAGCTGCCGCAACGGCAGATCGTCATCGTTCTCGGTTGAGGAGCGGTCGCGGCCCGCACCAACCGCACTAGCTGACGACGGCTCTGGCGGTTTCGCCTGATTATCCGGAGTTTTGTCGTCCTTTGACGAATCTACGTCCTTACTGGCGGATGAAGGAACATTAGCGGCAGCAGCTGCCGGAATCTTGCTGCTCCCCTTCGCTTCCGCCTGCTTCGCCTTACTCGCCGCCGCTGGTGCCTTCTTCGCGGAAGTAGATTTTGCTATTTTTACTGGCTTTTCACCGCTAACGCTTTCCACAACGGCGGCGGTGCTGCCGGCGGATGATTTCGGCTTCTTGACATACTTTCGCTTTGCCGGCGAGGTTGGTGTTTGTTCCTGAAACTTCACCTCCTTCTTGTCGGGCGCATCGACTGGCGCACTGGCGGGAGCTTTTTTCTTATCGTTCGCTTCCTTTGCCTTCGATTTGGAGGAGGCGGCCGTGCCTTCCTTCTTTACCGGTGGCTTCCGCGACGCTGGCAGCTTTTTCGCTTTCCCATCGGTCGACCCTTTGGCGGGCGTGGTGAGCAGCGGCCCCGGTGGAGCAGCCACGGCCGGTCCATCCTCCTTGGCCGCTTCCAGCGCATCATCCACTAGATCTTTCTTCGCGCCCGCCGGTGTCGTTTCGATGTCTTCACGCTCCAGCGCCTTCACTATGCTATCGATCCGAATGTGTACCTCCTCGTTCTTCTGCTCCTCGTGGTCCTCCTGTTCGACGGAGCTGCCCCGGTTGCCGATTGCTGCCGATGAGCAGTCCTGCTCGGACGATTGTTTGACGACCGGCATCGGCGCTTCGATCGCGGCCGTGTCTTTTTTCTGCTGCTCGGTGTTCTTCGCCGTGTGGTCGGCGCCGCTCGTCTTCTTCTGCTTCGAATCGGTTGGCCCGGCTGGATTGTTAGCCTTTTTGCTGCTCTTCCCACCTTGGCCGGTTGCCTTAGATGAGGACTTAGATGCAGAAGCCGTAGCCGCTCCCAACGCAACCGCCGTAGCCGAAGCCTTCTCATCTTTACGTCCCGCTTTTGGGGCCGCTTTTTCGCTCGACTCCTTTGCCGACACTCCTTTTCCGCTTGACTTAGTTGGCTTCGGGCCCTCTTCGGGCTGATGATCCAGCTTCAATGTGACCGACTTCTTAACCTTCCCAGTTCCGGCAGTTCCGGTAAAAACCGATTCCTTCGGTTGTTTTTCCGCTTCCGCTTCGGTCGACGCTGGTGGGTCTTCCGATGTTATGGAAGATTTTCTTCCCCCTGGAACACCACCGCCGATAGTTATAATATCACCACCGCCGCCCCCACCGTACTTGCCCTGCGCGACGGTGGTGCGAGACTTCGTCTTGACCATTTCGCTGATCGAAGGGTTGACCACGGATTCAACCGATTCCAACAAATATGCCGCGTCAATCGACTGATTGATCGTTTTATCCGGCACGCCGAGGTTTTTCAGTTCCTTCTGGATCTTTTTCTCCTTTTCCCGGAGCTTGGAATCGGTCGCGGTTGGTGTACCGCCGGTGGCGGCCGCCTGCGGACGACTCTCGCCCGGCCCACCCGCACCACTGGAGACCGGTGCAGGATTAGTAGTGCCAGCAGCGGCGGAGGACTGCTTTCGTTTGCCAGCGTCCGATTTTTCCGCCTGGCTGGCGGCTTTTTTCGTGCCGGCACCTGCTCCCGTTCCTCCCTTGGTCGATTTTCTCGCCTCCTTCGGAGCGCCTTTAGTAGCCGAGCCTTGCGTCTGTGCCGTTGTGCCAATCGAATCGGACTTAATCGTCTTAGCGACGCCCTTATTTCCTTTGCTCGGTGGCGTTGCTACAGCGGACGTTTCCGAATTTCCCGATGCCGATCCGAGCGGTGCGGATGAGGAAGGAGCGTTTGCTCCAGATTCCGTTGCTACCGTTCCATCGTTGCTATCTTTTGCTGGCTCAGTATTCGGTGCAATTGCTGTAGACGGCGTAGCCGCCGTTCCTTTTCCACCACTTGCAGCAGCCGCAGCAACAGCGGCAGATTTCGATTTGTTCGATTGCACCGTACCGGAAGAAGCCGCAGCACCGGACGTGGCGGTGACGGTCGAGGATGGTTTTTCCGATGATTTTCCACCACCGGCCGCTGGAGGCGCAACTGTTGCCGCACTCCCCGGGCCGGCCGCCGCCGTTTGCGACGTCGATGCTGCACTTTCTTTGGCTTTGGATTGAAGACGTTTCACCGGTTTCTTCGTAGGCGGTGCCGTTGATGTCGCCGTCGAGGAACTTGAGTTGGTTGGCGTGCTTTTTGCTTCTGTACCGGCCGTTCCCAAGGATGCGGCGGTGGTCGGTGCCGCGCCACTCGAGGAACCTCCACCGGAGGGTTTCCTATCGGACGCCGACGACGATTGTTGCTTTTTCGGCTTCATCGTCGAGTTTCTTCAGCTATCGGGCTCTTCCAGGTGGGGTGATACCTTTTCGCACGAGCCGGAAAAATGCTTCCTACGGAGAAACGAAAGAAAATTGAAGAAAATGAAATGAAATCGGATTCAACAATGGCTAGTTTTGTTGATTGATTACTCTCTCGCTTTAGTTTTGCATGTTGCTTCGCGCTCTTCTTCATCGCCATAATTGCACTTCGGGAGGAGAATAAACTTCGGCTGTAATTAAGTTATCTGCTTCCTCTGTGCATGCCTCCATGCTCTTACCTTTATCTAATAACCGAACGGTAAGTAGGTTTAATGTATTTCAATTGCCCTAGCTATTTCATCTGTTTATGTTGTGTCTAACAGTACATTATAGGATCTATTATGATTATAAATCCAAAGCATTCATCAAAACAGGATTAATTACACAGAAATGGAACGTTATGTTAGACTCTGTATGCCGAGTCGATGACATTGCATTGACTCAGCACAATAAGCTCTTTACAGCCAGCCGATGGGTTGCCATGTCATAAAACAGGAGCGCATGTACGGTCGCCTAACGATTAGATAGGCTAAATACAGACCTTTCCGCTTGAGTATCCTGTATCTCACTTGTACTAGCTACTTCTGTTAGATACTATTTCTTCGGTTCCTTACTCACTTGTTTCAGCTACTTCTATTAGACACTATTTCTTCTGTTCCATTAATTAAGCATCATCCTAGAGAGATACGATTTTCAATCCGATTATGCGATTCTATTAACCCAATTTTCAACATTGAATCGTGCAGCACAGGTATCGAACTGCAAAACCCGGTTAGTTAATTAATAACGCTCAAAGTGATGACCATATTACCACCAACATCTTAACTATTACGAACACACATACGTCACCTCTACATAGGGTGGTCAAGGTCGAACCGAAGGACCACAGTTATGTCGATCCAATTACTTTGATCCGTGCACTCGCCCTGTCCCGAATGTGCTACCGAGCCACCGGGTTGGTACGCCATACAACCATACGCTCCGTACGGCCACAGAATCGTAAATCATTCTCGGAAGAAGACTGGGGGTGGAATCTTCTCA
>KB672813.1:1411917-1430827 GCA_000349145.1 Anopheles dirus | reverse complement strand
CACATAATCGCTCCGGCGCTCGCTCGTTCGGTGGGAGGAAACACCACCCCAACCACTCCCTCCCCTCACTCACCCCTTCTTCCCCCCAGGCTTATAGGCGGCGTGCGGCATCACGCTGTCAGTTATCGATATATGCAAATGTATGATTGGTTCGAGCGAGCTCATCCGGTTCGAGCGGCGTCTGTGTGTGTGTGTGTGGTATGCTGGATCCCCCCCTGCTGCCGAGGATGATGCTGGCTGCTTCTTCGGGAAAGGCTTCAATTATCTCGCCCCGGTGTTTTTCTCACTTTCCGGCGGCAGCAGCCGGCCGACGCATCCTTCTTCCCACACGCTACACAAACAGTGCGCGCGCCCAAGCATAATTGGTGGCATGACGAGGCCGGTTTTTTATTCTTCGCTTTGTTATTTGGAAAGGTGTTTTCCCCCCGACTGGACGGGTCGATGGTGTCTGATGAAGAGGAGCTGTAGCTTTGGTGGGCTGACCCAGGAGGAATATCGCATCGGGCAGGCTCTTAGAGAGATGATAAACACAGCCAACAGGGTGAACAGAAGAGCGACTCAGATCGATTGAGGAAATACAAGTTTCGCCACGGACGTCACAGTAATTGGGTGAAGGTTTCAAAGGTATTTCAACAATGTTACCGTCCAGTGGCTAGGCGTCAGCCACAGCGGGGTGGTTCTGAAAATTGCAAAATCCATCAAAAATGCAGATTTTCTCACACTGGAATAGGATAGGAAGCCAAAAGTTCTGAACCTTCTTCCAATCTTGACTACATCCAAAAATTTGCTAGTATCTCATTTTCCAAAATTAAGTCCGTAGTCCGTTCATAGTCTAGAGTGTTCCAGAAAAGATAATTAGAATGTTCCAAAACTGGAACTGTTCCAGATCAGTTGAAAACTGCTTCAAGATAGCGATTTTGGGATTGCTCCAACTCTGGGTACGATTAAAATGTATTGAAGATAGAATTACATGGAGTAGACCAGAACGGCGGATAAACATAGCCGTGCCAAATTGTGTAACCATGAAAACGGATCGCAAATTTACAAAATATTGAGACAGATTTAACTTCAAATTGAATGTTTCCGATCGCAATTGATGTTTCCGAAGTAAACATTATCGAACTACAGACAATTATCTCAGTTAGCTCGCTAATGAGGATAAGATGAAGAAAATAAAGCGAGCCATAGCTCACAACTCACGAAGAAACTGAGAAACGGAGAAAACACTCAGCGAAATAATACTAAACAGCTTCATTATTTTGTATCGCTTGCAAATTGATTGGAAATACACCTTAGCATTCGTGACGATTATTTTCGTTGCTGTATCAACAACGAACTGGAAGCCGATTAAAATGCTTCACCCACACACACACACACACACACCTTGAGGACGAAAGCTCATCCTGGCGCACACGGCAGAACGGCTCGTACTCGTATAATCACAGCACGGACAAGCCAAATTGCAAACATACACACACGCATACAAACCGGCCGATGTCGATCGACTTCTGAAAGACCTAATTTTCTCCCTCATTTCAAGTGTAGCCGGAGCCTGGCCGAAGCGTCGACGACCGGACAGGCCGGCGCGAAAGCCACCGCCCAGCGAGCGCGTAATGTTTATTGAATAAATATGCACGTGACTCATGTTTGCGCGTTCCAAACATCGGTCGCCGTTCCGCCGGTACCGGCGTGTCCAGTGTGAACAGCGCCGCGATAATGATAATCGCGTGCTGCAGTGATCCAGGGCGGAACCGAACGCGCCCGTCCGAGCGGATGCACACGAATACGGGTTTTCTGGTTCCGGGTGTGACGAGTTGGCCCAATGTTTCGACGACCGGGTCCGGTTTGGCGGGACGGCGCGAAGTATGCGGGACGGCAGCAGAAGTATTTTAAGCGTGCGCCTTCATGTCGAAGCATAAATATGACAACATCACGACACAACAGGCGGATGGGGCGGAGAAGGGAGAGCCTGTCGCGGTAGGAGTTCGATCTAACACAGAAATATGTTTGCCCCGGCAAGGGCCATGTTTGCGCCCATCTGTTTAAACCAATTTTCACTCACTTTGTCGTCGCAGCCATGGCTGGGTCCATAATAAGAGTATAGTTTGTATGTGAAGAAAGGGTAGAGTGCTTCTACACTTCGAATCTCTTTTTTTTGTACTAAATCATGTTCAAAGCCCTTGGTCAGCGTAATTGCATGGTGTCGGATCGCTGACGGTACGTGTTTTGTTTTGTACATAGCTAAAATTATACTTCTTACGTTTAGAGTACGAACAAAGTCATCAGTGGTGAGCAAACATAGTCCAAGTATGAATGATGTTTGCAAAATATCCTGTTAGTGGCCTCGAAGTCCATCTCACGCGCCAGATTTTCGACCCAGATACCTGACAGCTATATGTGTTCCAGAAATGTTAAATCCACAGACACAAATGAGTCAACAAAGATGTATCTATGTCTAAAACTAGAAAATGACGCATCATCAACATGGGCAAAACCATTTTTAGATTTGGTTATTTCTACAATGTAGTTAAAATTTGCTATATTAAAAGATCAATGTATTTCAGTCAGTCAGAAAAGAATGAAGTTCTTCAATATGTCGAGTTGGAATTCAGTGTCCTCGCGGGAAATCACGAGATTTACTCGACCTGCATTCAGAAACTTAACCTCTCTTTCGACTACGATTATTGTAAGTAATATCTCCAAGAATGCAGTTGCCATCAATCAACTCTCTGGTCCCAATCCCAATAAGACAATTCTTTTCTAATTAAGAGTCCGTCTATGTCTACCCAAATCTGGTAAGCTATAATACTTGAATTAATACACAGAGTCCATCTTCCAATAATCTTATTGAAAGTCAAACTCATAATAAGAGAGTATCTGAGATCATTCCAAATACAAGGACAGGGCCTAGAAAGCTTCCCAACATAAAGCCCCTCTTATCAGGATTCCTCGCACAAGTAAACAAAACATTGTAAACACAAAAGTAAACACAAACATACTTGGTTAGGAAACAAAACATTGGACCAGGTAAGACACACAGGTATCTCCAAGGCTTATGATCTTTACATCTTCCCTAACTATATTTTAACCGAACTTCTGTAAGATTGGCTGCGGAGATTTTGAAACTGTACTTTTTGACATGGTTGCTAACACATTCTCATGATCCTTCTCTATGGGCCATGAATGTGAATATCGGCTGCCGAGATCATCAGCCAAATAGTACGTGCGTGCCATTATTCTTCTTTTGGTAACTCTACACACCAATCAAAATGCCTTCTAGAATGATTTGGCATGACCATATGCCCCAAACCAGCAGTCATCCGTTATGTGTTTATTTTATACGTTTCCACATTTTCTCACATAAAAATCGAGACAACAGACGAATTTACAAGTACCGCGCTCGCATCCGCATCGTATCGATCATCGCGGGAATTGAATCTGCACGATATATCCAGCGCCGCGAAATGCGCTATTCATGCTCATTTTCACACACACACACACGCGCGCAACCGAGGGTCGCCGCTTATGCTAAATCATTCCCTCGAGGATATATCGAAGACAACTGAGGCGTACTAGCCCGAAGATGCGCCTCCGGAGGCAAGAGATCGCTCGGCCGCGCGAAAATAGCTCTTACGCAACTGCACTGAATTATTTACGACAATTTTTCTCCGCATTCCAGCCGCGCTGCCGGCTACCAACCATTGTCTCCAGCAGCGAGCAGCGGCCCCTGCTCCCCCAACACTTTATGTCACACGGCGCGAGCCCATTTCGATCGCGTAAAACAAGACCCGATGATGGCGTCGGATATGCGTCGCGTTGTGTCCTTTTGTCGCCCAAGACCCGGGACCAGGCGGGGAGCACGAGAACAAGATGACGGCGCTGAGAGCACGATGTTTTGCATGCCATTTATATCCCTGCCGGCAAACGCATTACCTCCTTCCAGAGCCGGCGGAATCAAACAGAACGATGGAAGAACGGCAAAGCCGAGCATCCGAGGCAGATCCGCCGGCATAATCTGCCGGGTATTGTGTCTGCGGACGAGCAGGGCCGCACATCAAAGCCATCTGACATCTGGGCGTCCTTTGGTGCGCGCTGCTGTTGGGATGAGATACGAAGCCCTTCGCAGGCTCGAAGAAAAGGCGCCCGAGCAACTGCTGCCACGGCTATTATCACTAAATTCCTCCGAAGCCACCAAGTTCTCAGCGGCGAAAAGCGGGAAGTGAAAACAAAGTCCGCATAGGAGAGAGCCAAACAAAAAAACAGAAATCCTCCACCCCAAACGCATCAACACGCAACGGAACGGAGGGTGGGGAACCGTTTCCCTTTCATCTCTGTTCCGCGATAGCGTGCCCGGCCCGAACCGGGGGCATAACAATAAGATGTATTCCCGTTTACGAGCCAATTTGGGATTTTTTCGATCCAACAAACTCATTTTAGTGGCCGCTCGACGGGCGAGCACGGGAACAATGGGCAAAGAATCGCACCCTAATAACCACAAACGCAGGCCCAACTCTATGTTCCAACGCCACCACGCGGCTGCGTTGGGATGTGGTTAAACAAATTTGTCGTGATTTTCTCTCCCATCGGCGTTTCTTTCTGTCAGTCCTTTTTAGCTGCTGTAAAACTCCAACTTGTTCCCAGCTTCCACCGAGATGCCGGACAACGGAATAACATTCGCCCCATACGCATCGCGATGCAACACGTGCATCAACAAAAGGGGTTGTGTTCTATGCGCTGCGGACCAACAATTTGGCCACGCAAATGAAGACGCACAGACACACGCTATTAAATGTGTGCGGATATCCACACTTGCCCCGAAAAAAAAACGCACACACAAAACATCGGACAACAAAAACTCCCAAAAGGGGCAACGGCGGCACGGGCTTGAAGATGCCCACCAGGGAACGCACGGTGAGGGACCACGGCCATCGCCACTTCAAAGCGAGTGCGTTTGGCGATGGCTTGTGTTGTTTCATTTTTGCAGCAACGATCTTGCCGCGTAGCAAGCATGTGGTCTACTGGACGCGCGCTGCGCTTTGAAGATGAAACGAATTGAGGAGAGAAGTTAATTTGGCTTTCCGCACGCTTTCCCAACCGCCCGGGTAGAGATTATCCGTACAGCATCATGCACGGTGGGCAGGCCCTTACACGATCTGTGGTTGATCTGGTTGTGTAACTGCACCGGTGTGAAGGGTTCACTAATTTAAGAAGTAATTACTAGAATCGCACTGTTTAGCAGTAGTTTATTAGTATGCAAGGATGACATATCGTAGAATTATGTAGATAGCAATTGAAAAAAAATAACAACAGAGATGTCTCATACTCAAAATCAGCTAGAAAGACTTGGAAAATCCTTTTGAATTGTTTACAAAAATTTTTGAAAAAAATAGATTTAGAAACTCATTCGAGAATTGTAGCAACGAGAGGAAAATACTCAAACAATTGAACTGTTTAGTGATATTCGTTATTTCTTCAGTTTTTTTAAAAGATGATTCTGACTTTTAGATATGCCTTTTTACTTGAAATGTTCTTCCCAAACAAGTTTAAGTTTTATTGAGTTACTTGTTTACTGACGCAAAACTGACGATGCTGCTAGGTGTGTAATGAAGTCAAGGAATGGCAGAAATGAAAGGCCTGGATCTTGCTTGAAGTTGTAAAGTCTGTCCAGGCTTGTTTGTTGTGCCAATAAAGTAAAATTGTTTCAAATAATTTAAAATAAGCTTTCATCATTTGTAGATATTATTATATCATTATCATTAAGATATTCAAAAAAGATATTCTTTTAAAAAATATTCAAAATTTTTCAAAAGACCAAACATAAGAACTTGAAACGAACATCATAGCTCCAAAGTACAGGCATGTTTCATTGAGCATTTGAAAATAGTAAAATTTGAAAAAAAAATTACAAACATATTCTTATCACAAAAACCATGTTTCAAAAAATGCAAACTATAAGATTCTATAGTTATAACTATAGTTTCATAAAACCATTCTGACCAACAACTATAATTTCAGTACGCATTAGGATTTCTGGGAACAATATGTTACTACATGTAGTATTTTGAAAAATATCGATAAATATACAGCGTATCCAATGCTGAAAAGATAATAAACAAGGGCTGGACATTCTCCTCTCTGCAGTTCCTTCCATGGATTATAGGCGAAGGCGAAAACATTCAAATCCCCGAACATGTTCCTATTGATTGCTCTCAGAAGCAGCCAAGTGTAATAAATTGCTCCACATTATCCACCCAAATGACTCCGAAGACAGCTTACCGGTCGGTCCAATGGACTGTCAGCGCGAGAAATTGAAAACGAACGAAATAAATACACGGAGCACACGGAAAGAAAAAACAAACCAACCCAAGCCAGACACAGACGGTCACACAAACAGCTAAATTGACCGAAAAGGTGAACCAATCTTAGCCCCGGCCTAGGCCATGCACCCGCCGGAGCACCCGCCGAAAGATCAACGCAACTTAGCTAATTAAACTTCGACCACTTCACGTTTTGACCCCGGTCCGGAGTTGGGAGCGAGAGCTTTTCCCGCCCCCGCACACAGCACAGCAAATCAATGTAGCAGGTTTGTTACGAAACGGGGGCCAGGTGGATGAAAATGGGACCGAGAATCAATAATTGACGGTAAATTTTCCAATAATCCTCATCCAATTTGGAATTCACTCGCTGGGATAATTTCGCCTTTTTGCCCATTTCCTTTCCCGGCGAGGACTGCTCTTTTTTGCATTCCCTCTGCTCTCCGAGAAATCGTCCTGAGCGAAAAAGAGGAAGAAAAAAAAAACGACGAGCCACCCACCCGGCCAGGGAAAATTGAGCACGGCTGTCGTAATCCAAGACACGGACACTGTGCGGTGATAAATTGTTGGAGCCGTTGAAGTGCCGAACGAAGGTGAGGAAACCCGCCCCCATTAGGGATACCCACCGGCAACAGAAGAGGCCGAACAACAACCGAAAAATCGATCCCTTCTCGAATCTCGAAGGACCCACGCGGGGCAAAATCAAAACTCCCACCCCTCCCAGCACCCAGAACGAAGAAGCGCCGCAGTGTCCGGAGTAGCAACTTTTTCCATCAATTCCGCACAGTCCGCACGGGCCCGTACGACTCCTTTAAGCCGGAATCGATTTCCCGAGACCATAAAGTTATTATCGGGAGTAATTTACTTCGATAATGCGAAAGAAAGAAACCGAACCCCGAAACTTGGTTCCCTTTTTCCGCGCCTGGACGCTGGACGCGTCCACGTTAGGCAATGTTTGGAGCCCGGAAAAGAGGGAAACATACCCAAAAAGGAGGCGACACGGAAATGTGAATTTTGGTGGGGCCCGTTTTTCCCCTACGCACCAGAAATATCGCCCCATTTTGTGTCTCACTTTAGCAGGCAATAACACGCACACACAGACACACACAAAAAGACACAGATCTCCCAACAAATGACGACAACGCAATGGGTGTGACGAAATTTGAAGGGCTTTGGTAGAGAGAGAGAGGGAGAACAAACGGGGTCCAGGACAGGCCTAGGGCGCGCGCGCTCGAGATGAGTTGGTGACGGTCCAGGACGGTCCAAACCGAGGGAGCCGGGGCGGAAAATGTGCTATTAATGGGAACCGATTAGTTGGTGCGAAGGAAATATTTTATTCACTGATATCGGCAAATGTGTCCGACCTCCGTCTTGGGGGCCGCGTCTTGGTATTTAAGCGGGTTTCAGAAGGCGCGGAACGAAAGCAATAAGTCTTGCCGGTGGTAGCAATATGGTGTCTTGGGCGAGAAGTGGCAACGCTGTAGTTATGATGGATTTCTACAATTTGTTAGCGTTAGCATGGCCCGCTCGTGGCTTGAGGGTGCGAGTGCTACAAGCCTCATAATATTCGAAGCAATGTTTTAATCGAAATTATATGTATAACACATGTTTTGTATAGTCAAGTTAGAACGCAATAGTTCGAGTGAGGCAAAAAATATGAAAAAAGTTTGTTAGGCTCCCTTGGATTAGTTTGAGTAACTGTTGCGTCACATATAGACGCTCGTGACGTTCTGCTTGCTAGATGATCTCGAACTAAGAGGTTAAAAATCTGTTTTGTATTGAGAAACACATCGACACATCGAAACGAATTAAATCTCAAACTTTAAACCAATTATCATTAGACAATGGAAAGGAACTGGCTGACAAATATTCGCATTCCATGTAAAGTGGAGTAAACATGGATATAAATGGAATGAAAATAAACACTAAAAAGTAAATATTGTTGAGAAAAACGCAAAACACCAGCAAGAAACAAAGAAAAAGATGTGAAAATATAGTGTTTATTGAAATCAAAAATCCAAACGAGCAAGAAATATAGCAAATATACGAAATAAACACGACAGAACGGAACGGAAAGGGAAAACGAGATGAGAAATACCAGAAAGAGATATAGAACTTGTTCAAAACAAAGTCCTAGATCGAAAATGTTGTGAAAAAAAAGATGTGAAAATATAGTGTTTATTGAAATCAAAAATCCAAACGAGCAAGAAATATAGCAAATATACGAAATAAATACGACAGAACGGAACGGAAAGAGAAAACGAGATGAGAAATACCAGAAAGAGATATAGAACTTGTTCAAAACAAAGACCTAGATCGAAAACGATCAAAAAGTCAAAAAAATTAATATGATTAGAACACAATACGATGCTTACAGTATATTATTGAAATTTAAAAAAATGAAACAAGATATTCGAAAACAAGCATGAGCTTGAAAGGCACGGAAAATGGATTTCAGACAATTACCAACTTATAATGCACAACATAACACTTTAAATATCTATAAAGTAACAACCTGGATGTAATATTAGCTAACTAATCTTATTTTTTATGATGATTGATAAAACTATTCAAGATGCATTCTGAGAAACACTGAAGAAAAGTGCAGGAATAACAAATTAAATTAAAAAATTCAACTCACGCTTGAAACAATCAGAACCAAAACTTTAGATGCTTTCATTAGCCTACTTCAACTCCAGCAAAGTTATGCAATTTCCACTTGGATAACAGCACCAGGCGGTCGTAACGTATGCACTATTTAACAGTTTGAACCACAAACCCGTTAGTTCTGTGGCCGATAACAGTGCACGCAACAAAGCATTCTATCTACACTGAACTAATACAGGCATATACGGGCAGTCGAACAACGGCGCGGTAACAATAGCCGAAACATCGTCCCGCCGCACTTTATCGGCAATCTCGCGATCGCGATCGGCGTCGACAACCACCTGCGTCAACTGGACGCAACCCGATACGCCCGCCGGAAGGTACAAAACTACGCGCGCCACAGCCTGTTCGCAGGCTGTCGCATCCAGTTAGCGCCTCTCGATCGACTTGACAAGGTTAGTTCGTTTATAGCCTAAACACGGTACCGCGCTCGCGATCTCCTCAAATTCCCCGCGGCCACGGTCGCGGCTATAAGAGATTGTTTGTTTGCTGTTTGTGTGTGTTTTTTTATTGCTTATGCACATTAGCACCAGCTATGCTCTAGCATCCAGATCGAATTTCTACACCGTGGCATAAACAACAGGCAAGGTGGAGCTCTTTTTCTAACAGCAAAATAGCACACATTCCACACCATTCAAGGTGTGTTTGTGTGTGTCCCTTGATGCAGCAACTGGGCACTGCACAGCTATCGCAGCGGAGAGATTGATGAACTTCATCGGTCGACAAATTGTTCGAAATCTAAACGGCGGTACCGGATGATTGAACCACGATTCCCGGCTGCCAATAAAGCATGAAGAATTTGCGCCCTCATCTCACCACCCCCTGACGACTTCACAAACGGCGAGGCGATCTTAAAGCACCATTAGCGAAGAATGATGATGATGCTTCGTGCGGATTCTCCCGTTTGGAGCGCGACGAACGGGAGCGAAAAAAAGGGCCGGGAAAGGGCAGCCGAGGGGTCGGGAAACAATCCCGCGTCCCGCTGCTCCCGGCAGCTCCCGGCGATCGAGAATGTATCATTGCCCGATGTAATGCTCATTCAGCAAATTATACCATTCCCACGTCGAAGCAGAGGGAGCGAGCGAGACGAAGAAATGAAGAATGCAGTGAAAGATCAAGCAGTAGGCGACAATCAGCGCCAGCTCCAGCAGGAAGCAATGATCCTGGGGGATGAATCGTTTAATGCGACGAAGGACGGAACGTACAATCCCTCTCTCCAGCGACGACGACGGCGGCGCGGGCATCATTTCGCGTTATTTTATTCGCTCGCATGGCCCACAGCCGGATGCAACAGGAGCTAAGCCGCACATCGGACACTGCAGCTGCACCTGATGATCGGGGTGTCGCGGCGGGGGGGAAGCGGGCGAATGCAGAAGAAACCAACAGCGACCTGTTCAATTTGTGGAGCGAAAGAGTTAGTTCGCTTTTTTTTGCTCTCCCCATTGCTCCCTTCAAGCGACGGACGGACAGGGAAACCCAGTAGAAGAAGGAAGTAGAAAAAAAAAACATTATAAACCGGTGGCAGTTAGTTAAGCCGGCATACCGTTTCAACACCTGTGTGTGTACGCGAGCGCGCGCGCGCGTGTCTGTGTGCCGCCATCGAGATCAAGGGACCTCACGAGCCACTTCTGCCGTTGGTGTGAATGAATTCACGAGAGCGGCGAACAGCATGATTCCCCCGGCAGATGCGGCAGAATGCATATAGGCCCCGCGCAGTCGGCTGCATACATCATCGCTGCTCGACAAGTGGCACTATCGCACCGAAGGTTAGAACGGGGAAAGGGGCTTCCACAACGACACCAGAAAAAAGGCTAACCATTCGAGCGAATGAAATAAATATCCACTTCACCGTTCACCAGCATCGCCGGCTCGTGGACCCGCGGGGTTCGTCGGTCAACGTTGGGGGATAAGGGCCGGAAAAGAAGGATTCAATCCAAGCCAAGATAATCGGCCGGTCCAGCTCCTTGTACATCATATTATTTAGAGTAAAAAACGTTTAATGAAGACTGAAAGAGAAGAATTGAAAAATAAAATTCCAAATGCAATAAACAATTGCACTTCTTCGTGCCTTTTTTAACACACTCTTTATGCGGCATAATGTGTCAAGCTGTGTTCAAAAAATATAATTTTGAATTTAACACGAAAAAAGAACAAAACACATGCATAAAATATGAGAAAAGTATTTTTTTAAAATAATTCATTGATATCATATTATATTTAATTTTTTAAAGTTCAGATTTTGAAGCAAAAAAAACATAATAAATTTGCAAAACTGAACAAAATCCTTTCATAACCAATTGAACTCTCAACAGAATAACGACGTCATTATTTTTATATGTTTTGTGTAGTCTCAAAAAGTTTCCGAATATTTTTAAAAATACATCTGGAACTATAGTAATACTTTCACAATAGTGGCTAATAGTACACTAGCATTTTGTGCCCGACGAACTCCTCAATAACTGACACATTTTCTCCATACTAAATCGTATTAATCTCAAACGATTGTGGCTTAGATTTAGTACAGATTTTTTAATGTTTTACAATGCAAGACTTGGACAATATCTCAATCAATGTTTCCACAATTGAATATTATAAAAAAAGGCAAATTCGACAAGGTAAAAGCAGTATGCTTCATGCAAAACGATGACACAATACAATGTACGTGCAAAGATATCGTATAAAATGACATAAAGCCTCGCTTGTTTGCTTCACCAACAATGCCCCTTTTCTACCCCATCGCAGCATCAAAATCATTACGAGCAACACTTTAATGCACTTTCCGTTGCGGTTGTAGTATCAAATATCCTACACTTGATGCACCAAAAACATATTCATAACTTCCTCACTGCGCACAGCCACCCTGGGGAACGTAAAGGTTGCGGCCCTTCTTTGCAGCAGCCACGAAACCCGGAAGCCTTCGCTGGGCTGCATCGGTCCATCGGGTTACGCGACCGGGTCATTCGTTGCGCGTCCTTCGATTGCGAAAAACCGATACCACCACCCAACCGGACGAAACCCGGTCGGTTTGAAGGGCACCCGTCCCCGTCCCCGTCGTCCTGGCTTTTATGAGCTCCGCGCTTGCAGTCCGTCGAGATTTCGCCTAGCTCTACGTGTCGTTCTGCGTAGTTTTTTTTGTTTGTTTGGTTTCGTTTGCCTCTTTGCCTGTTTGCCCGTTGCACCACGGAATATGGGACCAGAATTGTACGGTCCACGGTTCTATTTTTGTCGATTCTGCTCGCCGTCCGTTCCATAGCTAGAACCCGCCGCGCGGCTGCTGTTATGTGTGCTGCTTCTGGCGCGGGGTTTTCAATCGGGATGGGGACGGAGCACAAAAAAGTGCATCGTCGTTTCCATAAAACAATATTCCGCCGCCCTCGGCCGCGGACATAATAGCGCGCGTGCGAAAGTGTTGCCATGTTGTGGGCCATCGAGGATGCATTCATATTGATGCGCTCAAATCGGTGCATTGTTTATTATTTAGGTTTTTTTTTCGTTTGCCGATTTCATTTAGTTCCCGAAGGATGGACAAAAACGGGCAATATTTCATCTCGGGTTGAACAACAATTTTGGAAGTGTTTCGGCCCAGATAACGATGGAACCGGCGATAGTTTCTTGTTAACACTTCGATAAGCACTGGTGTTGGGTTTGAAAAAAAGGCAATAAACTGAAATATAGATTTTGATAGTTTTCCTCTTCATCTTCTAAACACGTTTAATCAATCGTTGTACGCCAGATATACATTCACTAGTACATAGAATCGTACGTTGTACAGCTACTATGAGGAAAGTTCTTATGTTAGGTTTGTCCAATGTAAAGGTTCCAGTCGTTCTTTCTTGCCAGACGTTAAACCGTTTCCAGATCTTGACCTGTTCCAGGTGTTTCTATCGAACCTCGAATACCTCTGAATTAGATAGAGGTTCCTTGTCGATGTTCTTCATAGGACCATCACGGGAAAAAAGTTTCTACGGGTTGAAGTATGTCCGGGTGACTTTGAACTGGAGCAATACTTTGACCCAAGACAGATAATGTTTTGGATTGCTTGAAAGATGCATACTCTCAAGAGTGAGCTTTGCGTTGTATAAAGCAAGCAGTCCATGTACAGTCTGTTACCCGAGATACGAGATATATAGATTACACTTAATCTAGACTTTAGAATATAACCCTAATATCATCATGTATTCGACATAAGCTGACGTGTGTGTTACGCCTATGCCTTCGGAATGCATCAACCGTCTAACTTGGAAACAGACTGTATATCCGCTTCATTGCACAAATAAGATGACTCATGCGGCATTGGAATGAAATATGCAACAATTGCGCAACAAGCAGCGACAGTGCATCGCCTGACGTCAATGTTTTAAATTCCTTTCAATTTTTACAACACATTTTAGCCATCAACAGTACTTAACCTTTGTATACAACGTCTACGGACATTTTTTAAACGAAAGATGTGACACCAAACCGGATAAGAACAAAGATTCAACACAAAAACAAAGAGTAAACCAAAGTCAAAGTCAAGCCAGCATTTGGCCTCAAAAAAGATTCGATTGGGCCTTGGAATAAAGCATATTGATTTGAAGAACGTTGCTATTGAATCAAACGAGTCAATTCTCTACATATGAAAATCAATTTTCCAGCCTAAAACAATTTCCAAATATTCTCTACAGTAAAAAAATACTGAACTCCACTCCCGGGAGTGGTTTGTTCCTGTACTCTCCGCTACCTAGAAAACTCAATAAACGATTCTCCGAAACTAATCTCCTTATCATGACACCTACAAAAAAAAAAACGTGGTAGTAAAACCAAATCCCACCATCATCAGCACCCGAACAACCGAAAGAAGGACTCAAATGCGGCCACAGGGCCAACTTAGCTTACCTCCTTCCGCGACTCGTTCCTCCCGACCAATTAACACCCCCCGGCGTCCGCGCCGTAGCAAAGGGGGGTTTGGCAGAACGGCCGAGGGCCAAATCCCGTGGAATTAATCCGTTTTCAACGCGCTCGGTGTGCGAAGCGCGGAGTGATTCGTTTAAGCCGCGCAACCAACAGATTACATTCCATGATGATATGGCGCCATCTTTCGCCCCGCGGATGTGGGATGGTGGGAAAGGGTGGTCGCGGTTAACCACGGACTTATGATGATCCGATGGGTGGGCAGGGTGGGATGGCCCCGGGAAGGGCCAAAAATCCCCAAAAGAAAAAGAAACAAAAAACACACACTCGCGCACGTACACAACACAGGAAAAAAAACGCACACACACGCACACACACACAAGATTCACTGAGAGACGGCACGGAAACGGCTGACCCTGGCTGGAAGTTGGAGCCGGGGAGCCCCCGTGTGCATTCGAACAGCAGATTCCGATTTTTTGCTTCACTTTTGTCACACTTTCAACACCACAGCACACACCAAACGGATGCACAAAGATGCACCGTGTCACTTTCACGAAACACTAGCGCAGCGCAGCTCCGGCGTGGAAGCTGCGGATTATGTGCACTTCTGCGATGTGATGATGAGCTTCACCTTCAATCGGCCTGCTTTGATGCTTCGGATATGCAGTACAGGGAAGCTTTGAGTTGCGACTTTGATTGTAGCAAGCGGCGCTTCACGGCAGTCGTGCTTCACGCGATGGAAATGACACTTTTTCACTCGTTTTCCTCACGTTTTTCTTGCACCGTCACACCACCGTGGTGGTTTGCGGTGGTGCATTCATTCCTTTCCGGATTCGGCGGCGGCTTCAAGACTTGCTTCGCTTCTCTCGCAGCCTCTTGGCTGTACACACACTCGCACGCATGCACGCACATACACGCAGGCACACACCACAAACAGCAACCGCGCTGTCACTTCGCGTCAATGGAGATGTTTATTTTATATCTCCCCCCTTGCCGATCACACCCACCAGCGTCGCCAGCAACAACCACTGCTTCTTCTTCTGGGCCGACAACGACAACATCTTCTTTCTCGCGTCCGCGGATGATACGTGACGCGCCATGACACACACAACGACAACCCCGCAGCGCACAATCAAATCCACTTTCCACGGATGAGATGCGGGAGGTGACCACCGCCAGCTTCTTCACCCCACACCGCACACCGCACACCGCACACCTCACTAACCCGCTTTTCCGACTTTCCACAACACAAACACACGCACACACGCTCGCTGCAAGTTTTCCTCGGGGCACGGGCGGCTTCGAACACTACCATGTACACACACAGGGCGTGCGCGAGCGTGCCAGCGCGAGGGAGAGCGAAAGAGAGGGCGCGCGAACGAACGGTGACGGTTTGCACAAAGAGACACGCGCACTGTCTCGCTCTGGCCAACGCGGGCCGCACACACACGGGCGCGTACCCGCTCTTCCCGTCTGGCGCAGGGGATGCGCCTCCTCCCGTGGCACAACGACGGGCACGGCGAATGGAAAATTTGTTTTCCACTGAAACTGGCCGCCCGCGGCTGGGCCGAACGCACTCCGGCACCGTACGATCGCCGGCCACTTCCGGTGTCGTTTGCGACCGGTCGCGGACACTCCGGATCCTGCGTTCGCACCACAATTTCGGAAAATCGGGCGAACGAGCTGCTTCGTCCTTGCTTGCGACAACCCAACAGTACACACACACACACGCACACCGCCAGCACGCACACCACACAACCAGGTTTGTTTTCACCAAACAAACCCGAACGCCCGAAGCACTGACAGCTCGGGCGAACCAGCTGACAGCTGTCACTCTGCATTCACACGTGAGACATTTGACAGTTGCTGCGTACGCTGGTGTGTGGATTAATATATGGTGGATTAATATATGAGGTGGATTAATATATGAGGTGTCGTATTAGGCAATGTTGATTCCGGCATTTTGAATTTGGTGTGACGTTTTCCAGTCCATTTTTTGTGTTGTATACGAGGTCAGTTGCATGGCTAGGAAAACGTCATTCGGACCGATCTTATTATTTATTATTCTTTGTTATGGTTGTCAAAACGGGCTATTACTAGACCTCATTTGCACGGTTACGTGTGAATGCCGAGTCAAAGTTCCCACTTGGCCGATCTCGCTTCAATCGTGCATTGCAGGAAACCTAGAGACGAGAACGCTGTCAAACCGAATTGTATTGTGATAAAAATTGTTTGGAGTTTTAAAAATATCGTTTTTGTTTTTTTCAAACAAAAATCCTTGTTTTCATACTGGAAAATATTCAACTATATTTGAATTCATTTAAAATAGTCGAATTTTTGAATTTTGTGAGGTATCGCGCATGGTACCGCACTTGTGTTCTCGCTCGGTAGCGAGAACCGCGTTTACACGTACGTGGTGAGCAGCAGGCGAGAAAGCTCGTCGTTTGACGTCTCGATAGCTCTTCTCGCATCATCGTTCTCAGGTCGTTATACGGACATTTAAAATCCGCTTGTGGCATTGGACTCCCTTTGGGAACGGTGGCAGGCGAAAAGAAATTGAAGATATCTTCCTTTATTTTCATCACACAACAGAAAAATGCAAAGACATCTATTTAAGCAAGCTAAACCAATATATTCAACCAATTCGGCCATTCACCGCGGATTTTCCAACAGGTATGTGAAAAGGCTTTTTCTCAAAGCTACCCTGTGAGCGTTTAAATGTGCAGTTTGGAGTCCGGACGATTTGATTTATTTTAGTTTTTGTTGTAAAAGAATTCAGGTTACAATTCCCCATTCAACAGTTCAAGTGAATCCGTGTTTTTATTTAATTTAGTTATGATTAAGTTATCAGGTTTGATATTCTTGTACTTCATGTTTTGTATTGCATTTTATATAGTTATCGCACCCACCAACAGAGGGCGTCACACGAAGAACGTTGGGATGATTTATTAACCCCTTTCACTACATTGACGAATGTTGGAGATAGTGCTTTCTACGAAAGTTCGGATAAAATTATCGAAAACCGACAATTACATGCTTACAAGTTCAATTACTTCATTCAGTTTATTATTTTCCATTAATTTTCCTGCATTATCCGGCATTTCCATATAGTGACACCAACGCTACGCGCGATGGCTTGGATTTCTTTTTATCTCTTCGCTCTATTTTAGGACCTTTGCTCACACATTCAATTTCGATTCACCGATTCGCACAACTAATAGTATTAGTCCCTATGGTCACATTTTGTATTAATAATTTGTTTGACTCCCCCCTCCTGCTTCCTGCTGCTTCTTGGCTGCCTGGTCTAGCTGCCTTTGTTCTATCGGCTGCTCACAAAATGCCATAAATTCGTATATGATCGGATTACGTCAATTTCCGGTTCCCCCACAGCAGCAGCAGCAGTAGTAGTAGTAATAGTAGTGGTAGCTGCTGTTTCCGTTCCTACAGTAATACCACGTGCACGTGACGGTCGCGGCGTGCGTGCATGATTCAAAAATGTTCATCAAAATCCCGCCAAGCAGTAGCGCTCGTACGCGGAATTACGTATATTGAAATTTTTGGCCACACTTATGTTTCATTTGCAACACCGAGACACCGAGAAAAACACAAAACCTGTGGTGGGGTTTGCAGAAAGCAGGATAAAATCATTTCCGTACCGTGACTTCCTTCCACGTGCCGCTCACTGCGTACAAACAGTGCTGCAGACGAACTAATTACTACCAACACTATGCCCGACGTTGCCCGATTCCATTGCCGGTGATGCACCATAGCGCGTTTGGGGAGGCAAACGGTTTTACAAGATTACCGAAAAATGCATGATTCATGTGTGCACACGATCGAGTGTTTAATGTTTAATTCAATGTATTCCATGCTTTAGGATCCGTTTGTTGTTTTTTTCTTTTTTATGATTTTAGTTTTTAGCTCTTCACGCTACTCGTATAATTTGCTTCTTAAACTTATAGTTTGTTCTGTTTCCACCTTCCACCACACGTTCTCGCAAACTAGCTGCATATCATTCGCCTGTGTGTATGATTCTCCTCTAGCGTTAAGATCAAATACTACCTCGGTCCTTCCGAACGCGTTCGATATTTCCATTATATAGCTTAGCATCAGTTCCGGTATAAATACTCTAACGTGTTCCGTTGTTTTGTAAAATATGTATATATATTTTTGCGTTTGTGTTTTCTTTGTTTATAAAATAATCGATACTCGCGAATATAATCATAATCATAATATATAATATTAATCATAATCGTACTAATAAACACATTTACAATGGTTTCTCTCTTGCGGAAGCGAACGTAATGATCGTGTTGCGGCGTAAAAGTAAAAAAACGAGGCGCACGCACTAGAAACTACGATAAAATCTCAATATAGCTTGTTAAAAGGGGATAAGTGAGGTGTGCGCAAGCTATTTATGTGATTTGCAAAACACAAAGTAGCTTACGTGTGCCTTATTAATCCCTTGTTTTCCTTATCCACGGAAAAAAAACGCACATAAAGGATATCATTACCTTGAGCAGATCTCAAAAAAGAGAACGACGACAACGATGACACAAAAACATCAGACAGATACATTTTTAAAAAAAAGCAAAAAAAGAAACAGATACAACAAAATTAGCACACGACGAATGTGTGTCACAGAAAAGTGAAAAGAAAGTTGAGAAGAAAACTAAAAAGACGACCGACAACGCGGCTCTACCCACAACACACGCGCACACATACATAGTCACAAACAATCCCTGCTTTCCCCCGGTTTTAGGCCGAACATTTTGGGGCCAATGTTCGCCTACATAGATCGCTTCCGTTTGTTTCTCCATACACCGCGCCCACCCACAGCTCGGCTTAAGGACATATCGCGTCGTCTTGGCAACACCATGCATGCATCACATAGATCACATCTCCTCGCGGCAGCGCCTTCTTAGTGCCTTCTGCAGTAAGCTGTGCCACGGGGTGTTTCGTCGTGTTCCGTGCTCATGGAGAGTCTGTTCAGAGCGTCCCGCCGTTGTTTCTCTCTCTCTCTCTCTCTCTCTCTC
>KB672813.1:1362180-1405462 GCA_000349145.1 Anopheles dirus | reverse complement strand
TCTTTTTGCTCCATTTTACAAAAAGGAGGAAGGTTTTTGCTGTCCCACGCGAGAGAGTGTGTATGTTTTTGGCTTTTACTTCACACACACACACACACCCCGTGGCAAGCGAGTCCCCCTTCTACTGATTGTTATAGATGTGTCCCGGTTCCTTCCGGCCGCTACCATTCCGTCCGAACGATTGCTGATGCTGCAGTTGGTGATGCTGTTGTTGCTGCTGCTGCTGCTGCTGCTGTTGCTGCTGCTGGTGCTGGAGCTGCAGGGTGGGTTGCATCGGTTGATGCTGGAAGTAGATGCTGTCCTCGTAGCCCTCGTCGTCGTTCGTGCTGATCAGCTTGCCACCGATGCCACCGCCGCCACCGCCGCTGCCTACTCTCGTTGTCTTAAAGTCTGCACCACCACCCCGGGGGGAGGAACGCACGTACCAAAAGAAAACAGACCGCATCGCACACCGCAACACACAAACGGAAACACGGAGCGATACAGAGAACGAGATAAGAACGGACGAACGGTTTTTTTGATTTGAGATGTTTCGGTGGTTCGAAGATAAATGTTTGCAAGGGAGGAAAGTGGAGGAAAGGGAATGTGTGGGGCAGGGAGAGGAAGAGAGAGAGAGAGAGAGAATAGATTTTGGCAATTTGTTCGGAGACAGTCGGTGCCAAATAGTTTAAATCGTAATTATCAATTCAATTCCATTCGGGTGGGTGGTGGTGTGCAGCAGTACAGGTAGAGGGGGTTGGTGGTGGTGGTGTTGGTGGCGGTGATAGGACATTCGTGTTGGTTCCGTTTGTTGTTTGTTTGTTTTGTTTCGCGTGGGGTGGGGAGTTTTTTTTGTTAAATTATTTGAAAAAGAATCGAAATGAAAGCAAATCATAAATAGCTCAAAACTGAAAGTAAAAAATTAACAAAGAAAATTCGTGTAATGGTGGCTCTGATGGGGGGCGAGTGAGATGTGTGGGTGTGTGTGGATGGGTGTGTGCAGTTAATGCGCCCGGGTTATGGTTATGCGTTGAGAGGAATTGGATAAGTGATGAGCGTTTGGTTAAAGGATGATGCCAGGATGCAGAACAATGAAATGTCGTACTGGGTTAGGAAATAATCATGCGGTGAAGATAATATAACGGTTAAAATGGAAGAAAATGCAATGTAGATGAACGGTTCGTACAAAAGACTACAATTACAATCCAGATATGCCTAGCATTAGTATTTATGGCGCCATGATCAAAGCATTGCATCCTACAAATCGTAGCGTAACGTGTAATATGTATGTTTACAGCGTCAGCAGGAAGGAATTAACACCTTAAATAGCGGTCTCAACGTTTGACCGGGGACCACCAGAGACAAGATGTAGCTACAAACACAATTAATATCGTTTATCAAAAAATCATCAACAAAATGAGATTAATTTCGTTTGCATTTGATGTTAATCTCAATATGTAAACGGTGCAAAGGAATATTCAAATAGTTTTAAGATTCCTCTTTAGAAATTCCCCTTGCATAACTCTAAAGCAATGAAACGACAAGCATAAAAATGCTTTTAAAAAACAATCACTTGTTTGTTATAGTGTTAACACAAGCCCTATGTTTAGTAGAAACGATAGTATTAGAACGGTAGGTAAATTAGGAAATGGGCGGCTCCTAAAAAGGCAGCATTGGAAATGTTACATACTGTTACGAGCAGTAGTTATGGATGCAGAGGGAGCATATGACAATGAGATGTTACGAATAGGAATAAATAATTCAAAACAGTAAAGCTCACTGCTACTCTACCTCCGTTGCTGTTGCCGTCACCGAAACGAAGTGTCGCTGCTGTTGTGATTCGGGTGGATGGGGTAGATGGGTTGGAACGATGTAAAGAAAAACAAACCCAAAAAGAGGACGTAAACATTACGTAAAACAGGTCGTAAACGAATCCGGTGCAAGTACCAATATAACGAAAACAAAAACTCGCACAGGTACAGCACAGAGCAGCATCCTTTCGGCCAAGAAATTGATACCGTTGAAGTAACAAACACGACGCTTGTGGTGTTCCTCCGTGCCGGTAACAGGATAAAGGTAATAGGATGAGAGATGGAAAGACAGAGAGAGAGAGAAAGACACCCCGGGAGGCATCGGCTAGCCGTGGCACCAATCGATGGGCGTAGGTGAGTGGATAGGTGGGTGGTGTGGGATGGAAATGGACCGAAAAAATGAAGTACCTGAAATGTCTTGCTCATTACCGCGGTTCGAGGATCCGGACGATTTGTTCGAGGCGTTCGCGATCGTCATCTGGTTGGTCTGCTGTATCACGGCGGCCAGATCGGACTGCGACGCGGACGTGTCCTTGCTCGTGAGGATGTCGCTGCTGCTCGACCCAGACGACGGGTGCCGCTCGCCGGTGCACCCGTACTGGATCGGTTGGTAGCCGTGCGACGGGTTGTAGTTGCCCGAGTACGTCATGTAGATCGGCGGGTTCGGCAGCGGTGCAATATCACTCAGCATGCTCTCCGTGTCCTCCAGCGACATGTTCGAGATGTCCTGCCGGATGCCGTTGCCGACCACGTAGTAGCACTGCTCCGAAAATGTCAGCTTGTTCACGGTGTGCTTGATGTAGCCGCGCCGCAACATCACCGACACGTACTTGCGCGCCTCTCGCCGGTCGCCGATGCCGTCGACGTGCTCCAGGATCCAGTTGACCACGTCCGCACCGATGAACGCGTTCGGGATGGTAATCTTTAGCCACATCCGATCGCGTATCTCGAGCCCACTGTCCGGTTTGGTCATGGCGCGCACTATGTCCTTCATGTCCATGTCCGCGTGCAGTCGCTCCATCACCGACTCTGGCAGCTCGGTGTTGATGGTGTCCTGCGATCGGAGCGCAGCCGTGTGCGCCACCCACGCGCCCGGATCGATCGGCCGGACCGGTTCGGTGCGCGGAATCGTAAAGTACCCCTTCGGATTCGGATCCCAGCATTTGGCCACTACTAGCTTGATCGGGCCCGGCTTTTGCACTACCTCCCGCAGCACCCGGACCGCCTCGTCGTTGGTCATGTTCTCGAAGTTGACGTCGTTCACCTGCAGTATCATGTCGCCCGGTTCGATCCGGCCGTCGAGCGCCACCGCACCGCCCTTCATGATGCTGCCCACGTAGATGCCTCCGTCGCCGCCGCGATTCGACTGCCCCACGATCGAGATCCCGAGAAAGTTCACCGTGTCCATGTTGATCTGCACCGTGATGATGTTGAGCGACATGGTTGAGTCGGTGATGGAGCTGTAGGACGAGGTGCGCGACATCGAGGGGGCCCGCTTTTTGCGCCGCTGCGGCTTCTTGCGCACCTGCAACCGCTGCACGCTGCTGCACTCGGTCATGTCGCGATCGAGCGTGATCTCGCTCTCCGTCTCGAAGAGGCTGGTCGAGTCGAGGTCGCTCGACACGACCGACGCCGACTGGTACGTGAGCGGATTCATGGGCATGCCCATCATGTTGTTCAGCGTCGGTTTGTTCATACTGCGTAGCTGCGCCAACGTTGGCCGCCCGTCGATCATCTCTGTCGGCTGCAGCTCGGAACAGTCGGACTGGTTCGAACCGTCCGCCGTCACCAGCCACGACACCACCTTCCCATTGAAACACGGCAGTATCGTCGCGTCGTCCGCGATCTCCTCCTTCACCACACCGAAGTCCGCATCCATGGACTTGAAGAAGTATTTGTAGTTAATGTTTTGCTTGTTCAGCACCAGCTTAAAGTCCTTCAGTGTCACTTGCGGCGCCGGCAGCGGGATCTTCACCAGGTACGGTGTCGTTTCGTCGTCGATGTGATAGATCACCTTAGTCTCACCGCCGCCACCACCACCGCTGCCACCGCCGGTACTACTGCCACCACCTCCACCACCACTTCCGGTTGAATTTTTATCATCCATCGCGTGCACAGTGCTGGCTGCTTGGGGTTATTATTCGCCACCGACGATGCTATTCTGTCCGTCACTTAACACGCTAACGCACACGATTCGCTATCGACGACCTGGGCTCTACACACTGCGGTCACCGATTATTGCACTTTTTCTGGCCTAACGAACGAATATCGCGTATTTAGGCAACTTTAGCTGCAGCACTTTTGTTGTTCCATATCTGAAACGGGACCAAAAATAAAAATACAGTTAATCGTTTGGAATCAAACAAACCAGGAACGGTTCTGATTCTGGTTCGTTTGACAATGCCAGCATCGGGAGCAAACAAATCGCAGTGGGCATAGAAAGTATACGCATCGGTGCATGCAACTGGATCATCCGGTTTCCTCGCGGCTCTATTAGGGCCAGCGATTAGGCAAGCTATGCATTTACGAAAACCGGTATGCTAATCGGAACGCCGTAGGAAGTGGTGTCCGTCTGGCCGGGATTTAACCGCGGAAGCTAACGGTCGGACACGGCGGGATGTGGAGATAAATCGTGTCACTTGTGTTCGGGCCACCCCGCAACCTGACCAGCGCGCGAGCCGGTGGAAAGGGAGAGCTACGGGTGACGATGCACTCTTGGTGGGGTTTTGTTGATAAACCAACGCTCGTGGATGCTGCAACGAGGGGCCGGGCAGAGGGTGAGGCAGACGGACCCTGCGAGTGTGCCAGAACAGGAAATTCCACTTTTGCACTTGCGAGCGAGTGTGCGAGCAGCCGATTAGAACCGACCGTAAGAATCGTTCTCATTAATGGTCACTGAACGATGGTGATTATAATGAAGCTAAGCTAGGGGAGGTGGGGGAGAGCGATGCACTTTTGTGTGCGTGTGTGTTTTTCTCGCGCTGTCTTGTCCCGTACGCGCTGGCTGATGCGACCCAGCCCGTGTTTTTTTTATTCCTTTTGCTCTAAACAGTGCTTTCTTTATTTATCGATATTTTTTTAGCGTCCACCATTACGGATGAGCTGCGAAGAAGCTGACAGCTAAGACGAAGAAGAAGATGGATGCGAAGAAGCACAATACACAGACAAGGGGGGGCACAGGAAAACAAAAGACTCTAGCGCTAGCAGCACCGCGTTGCCGATTTCCCTTTGGGGAAAACGATGCTGCAGCACCGGTTGGCGGTCCGCTCGCCCCGTGAACCTGATGCACCTGCAGCAGCTGCCGCTGCAAATGATGCCCCACGGGGACGGCGAGCCGCGATGGCATGCAAATAATACACACCTTCCGAGAAAACAGCAAAGCCGTCGTCATCGACCTTTGCGTGACACCCCGGACTCGTCTCTCTCACACACACACAAAACACACTACGGAAAACTGCGGAAAGCAACGTCCCCCACAGTTCGGGCCATGTTGCACCGGTGGAAAACGGTTGGCCGCGGGTGCTGCAACGCTTCGTGGACGCTTCCGCACGGTTTGCAGCGCTGCACGATGCACTTTTTCACGAACGAAATTCACAACGGGGCCTCTCCGCTGCACCTTTTTCGAGAAAACTGTCTAAAACTGCAGGTGAAGCGGTTGGCTCATGTGAAACACTTTGACAGCAGGTCTATGAAAAACATGAAAAATGTAAACAATGGTAGCGTGCGTTCGGTTTGTTGCTGGTTGTTTATAAGCTTGCAACAAAATCAAATGCGAGACAATGTTTTTTCTCGAATTATAACATGGTGAGCTGTGCGTAACAAAATATTTATATTGTTGATAAAACAAAAATCAAGCGTAGATGTCAAACTTTGTTTTCAAAATGGCTACCATTGCGGGCCTATGACCATCCTTACATCTTTTTGTGTTTAGCATCTCCAAATGACAATTAATTTGACAGCTTTTCTTGTTGTTGTTCTTAGCAGCCGTCAAATCTGTCAAATCAAGCGATTAATTTCGAGCCGGCCTCCACTGCGCCCAAGTAGGTGATTGCGAGAGCGACTAAAGAGCGAGCGGACGCGAAGGAGCGAGATGCAAGAGGATGAACTCGCGAACAAACGGTCGCGCTCTTCGTTGGGCGAAATAGGGCAATTTATTTGGGGGAGCGAGATGCAAAAAGAGAATGGGAGAGCCACTATCTTGCGCACACCGGGCCCATCGCAACAAAATAGCTAAATTTTGAAACAATTTCACCGACTTCTGCTTTATATGGTATTTTCAAGCATGAATACTTAAGAAAAAACATTTCAGTTTTTTCATACGCTTTTTGTAAATGCAAACAATACCCAGAAAACTAGAACAAGACGATTTCTCGCTGTTGGTAAGAAGAGCCCAATTTTGACCCATTTCGATTCGCATATCCCATGACACACCTGCCCTCGGATGAATTTTGCTTTGAAAAGAGCTGTCCATTGTCTACATCGATAAGGTTGGTACCTAATCTATAAAGTTCGAAATGACCGTTTTTGTTTGTTGAATTAGCCAGCGAGTAGCCAGCGACCTCGAACGTGAATAGCTTTTTAATGCGTATTCCTCTTTAGTCCAACATTTCGAATTAGTTTACCTCAGCTCTATGCTTTTTCCCTTTTCTTGTTTTTACTCATTGGCCGAAGTAGTCCGAAAACTGAAAATTTGAACATGATTTACAAACGAAAACTATCACCATCACAGTGGGGTTTTATTGATTAATTTTTCCCAATTATTTACTGATATACATACCGATAGTCTTGAAATTCTACATAAAGACGTACAGCTACTTAGTAAAATAAATTAGTGTCTGATTCGCATTAGTAAATCTGCGCAAAACAATTTCAACAGCGAGTGTGGCTGCGTACTTTGAAAAAACGGTTTTATAATACAGTTGCTATCAACATTGCATGTGATCCTGTGATATAACTGATATAACTTTATCTAGGAGAACCATAATGTAAAACACTTCGAAGTGTTACTTTTCATTTTGTCAGTATTAAAATAAATTCTTTTCATAAAATGAAATGAGAGAAGATAAAGGTTCTAGTCAAGGCTGCGTACTACAGTACCGCACAGCATGCAGCCACAAAATCTACGACAATTCAAATTTTAAGAAACACGCGTTTCGTTTTTACGCAGTATCACTTTGCTTCAAAGCTTACGAATAACTCATTATGCTGCAGACAGTTTTGTTTCACCCAGTACGCTAGTTCTCCCACATTTGATCGTATTGCGTTCGGGAGGTCGACGGACGTAATACGGCCCCCACTACGCTGTTTTCAGGAAACCCTTCAAGTACGCGCCAAGTACGTTCATCTCAACTCTCCGCGCGATTGTTGAAAATCATTCCATAAAACATTCCTCTCCTTGCTTGCGGACGCTAGAGCGACATTGAGACAAGGATAATCATGTCCAAAAATTTTGACGGTCATACGGATAGTGTCCGCAACGGAAGTAGCAGTGGAAATATCGGTCTCTTTCTAGTTTCTAGCTTTCTTAGAAGCCATGCTTCCTGCCGGTCTGTACCTTTGCAGTGAGTGGCCGTACTGGAACTGCCGGGTGGAAAATGGAAATCGTGAAACCTTAGTAAGGCCGCCCGTTAGGCGGTGGGAGCCGCGAGAACGTGGAGATAATCGTAGTAGGCAGTTGGGGTGGGTACATTCAGCGGCGGCGGCTTCGTAGCGTCACACCGGACGAGCAGCCGTGAGTAAGATAGACAACACACAAGTAAAAAACCGCCCAAAGGTGGACGGAACGCCACGGAATGTGTGGTATCGAATGACACCCGACGACGACGGCTGTGGCTTCTGGAACATGGTGCGCGGTGCGGCCAAAGACCGGTTTATTAGTTGTAATGGTGATAGTTCAATTAGTCCGTGCGCGATCGTGGTCGACGTAGGAGGCCTTCTCGGAGGAACCGTTTCCCCAGAGTTGGATAGTTTAGGTCCCAACAAGCAGTATCCCTGGCCTAACCTGGTGTGTGTGTGCATGTGTGACTCGCCAAGCGTTAAGTTGTGCATCGGTTTTCGGTTGTGTTACACATCGAGTAAAGTGCACCAAACGCATCCGCGCAGCCTCGATGGTCATGGTGGATGAGCGTACGCCACTGACGTCGGGCGATCTTTCCGGGCCGGTTCCGCTGGCGTCGGGCCCGTCCGGAACCGTGCACCATCTGAAATCGCACGAAAGCCTGCGGGAGCGCCAGGTGCGCACCTTCCAGTGTTGGATATGTTCCGCCATAATGTGAGTTTTGTCGACGGTCCGTTTGCACGCTCTCTCCGTCCTAACCTAACTTTTCGCCCAAATCCAAAGGGGAGCATTCGCGCTGGCGATCGTGATCAGCATTAGTTACATCATCTTCGGCGACGCGACGAAGCCGCCCCTCGACGGAGCCAACACGACGGCGGCGGATTTCCCTGAGCTGCTAAATCTCATTAGCTTCCCGCTGCACGGTAAGCGTCTTCGGTTTCGCTAACGTTAAGGAAACCCACTTATCGATCGTGATGTGCGTGTCTCCCGCAGATGAACCCGCGCCCCAGTGGAACGGGACGGAGGCGAGCGAAGATGCGATGGCGGCCGCGGTGGCCGAAGGTGAGAAAGCGCTGGGCGATAAGGAGCTGCTGGAGGAGACGCTCTCCTCGCCGCCGGTTAATTCGCCCTCGTTCCGGCACCAGAAATCGGTCGGTGCGACGGTCGCGGCAAGACTTGCCGCAAAGGTGGGCTTCGTGGAGGACCGTGCTACTAGGGCGCTCGTGCGAAGACTTGGCGTGCGCCGCCGAGGTTCTGTGGGGCGTGGACCGTCTATGACGTTGCCGCGCGTGCATCGACCGACGCGGTGCGACTTCAACGCCCGCTACCGAACGGCCAATGGCACTTGCAACAACAAGGAACATCCGGTGGAGTACGGCGTCGCGATGATCCCGTTCCGGCGCCAGGTAAATCCGGACTACGCGGACGGCGTTTCGGCGCCACGCGGTTCTGTGGACGGAAGTGAACTGCCCAGTGCGCGCCAGGTGTCACTCGAGATCCATCGGCCCTCGTACCACAACGATCCGAACTTCTCCGTCATGTTGGCCGTTTGGGGCCAGTTCCTCGATCACGACATTACGTCCACCGCGCTGAACCAGGGTGTGAACGGGAAGCCCATCGAGTGCTGTGATCCGGGGCAACCGCAGCATCCGGAGTGTTTCCCGGTGCCGCTCGGACCGGGTGATCCGTACTATCACCAGTACAACGTTACCTGCATGAACTTTGTCCGGTCGGTACCGGCCCCGACCGGGCATTTCGGTCCCCGGCAGCAGTTGAATCAAGCGACGGCTTTCATCGACGGTTCGGTTGTGTACGGATCGGACGACGAGCGCATGCGGACGCTGCGGACTGGTGCGGGAGGTCGATTGCGAATGCTGCGAACGCCGGACGGTCGCGATCTGCTTCCGGTATCAACCGACCCACTGGACGGGTGCAACGAGCAGGAGATGAATGCGGCCGGCAAGTACTGCTTCGAGTCGGGAGATGCCCGGGCGAACGAGAACCTGCACCTGACGTCGATGCATCTGATCTGGGCGCGGCACCACAACAACCTGACCGAGGGACTGGCCCGCGTCAACCCGCACTGGGACGACGAGCGTCTGTTCCAGGAGGCGCGCCGGATACTGGCGGCCCAGATGCAGCACATCACGTACGCGGAGTTCGTGCCGGTGATCGTCGGCAATGAAACGGCCGGCCGCATGGGGCTGCTGCCCGTCCCGGCAGGGCGACCCTCGGACGACCCGTACAACGCCACGGTGGACGCATCGATCGCGAACGTGTTCGCGGGCGCGGCGTTCCGGTTCGCGCACACGCTCCTGCCTGGGCTGATGAAGCAGACGCGCAATCCGGCGGCGTCCACGTCCGGCGTCGAGCTGCACCGGATGCTGTTCAACCCGTACTCGCTGTACGCGCGCGACGGGCTGGACAACGCGCTCGGCGGTGCGATGAGCACGTCGCTGGCGAAGTACGACCAGTACTTCTCGACCGAGCTGACGGAGAAGCTGTTCGAGAAAGCGGACGAGCACCTGCTGCACAACCATCCGTGCGGGTTGGACCTGGTGTCGCTCAACATCCAGCGCGGCCGGGATCATGGCCTGCCCGCTTATCCACGGTGGCGTCGCCACTGTCATCTCACGCCGGCCGACAGCTGGAGCGAGCTGGAGCGGATCGTGGATCCGGCCTCGTTCCAGCAGATGAAGAGCATCTACCGCGAGCCGGCCAACGTGGACGTGTACTCCGGGGCGTTGAGCGAACCCCCGGTGAAGGATGGCATTGTGGGACCGCTGCTGACGTGCCTGATTGCGGACCAGTTCCTGCGGTTGAAGCAAGGCGATTCGTTCTGGTACGAGCGGCGCATCGGTCCCCAGCGGTTTACGGAAGGTAGGTTATAGTTGAGGACGTCCCGGCATGCAGTCAATGTAAAACTACTTCATACTCCTCTGTCCGCTCCGTAGATCAACTTCGGCAGATCTACCAGACGAAGCTTTCGGGCGTCATATGCCGCAACTCGGACAACATCGCGCAATCGCCCGTGTATCTGATGAAGCGAACCGACTCCCAGACGAACCCGGAAACCGACTGCCAACGGTTGGACACGTTCGACTTCGAGCCGTTCCGGGAGGACGCACGGCAGGACCATCAACACCGGGCGGCCGCCATTGCGACCGACCGGATGAAGGTGCTGGTGATGGAACCGAAGCCAACGACGGGGGCAGCGCCTGTGGAGAGTGCTAGTGACGACCTCACGACGACAGAAGCTGTAGCCGAGACGACAACGACTACGACGGGTGACGCTGGTCCGGTGACGACGGTTCCGGTGCCGCAGTGAAACGGTAACGTCTTCAAGTTCTAGCACATGAAGCACTTTAGGCACTTTGGGTGAAATAAAAAGAAGCGCTTGACATTTTAAAGCTGTATAGAACTGCCTAGGGCATGAGAGTAGTTCTTGCGGGAGTGATCAAGAACTCTCAAGTTGATGTAGTGTTATACAGATAGTTCCAGTCGAGATAATGATAAAACTAGTGGACCATTTCATAATAATCACTTTGGAATGTCGGGGATGTGTGAAGCGAAAACTGGTGTACATAGACACGAGGTAAAGACAGTTTAAAATTTTAACATATGATCCAAGAGATTTTCACAAAGATCTCAGAACTATTGGAACCTACAAATTGCTTATGTTTCCTCTTTCTCTTTTCAAGAGATCCAACTCGCTTGTTGCACCATATTGTTTCCCACACCACATTTTCATGGCCTACCAATCCAACCTAGTACGATGGTCTGTCTGGTTTTCCTTGTTTATGTACATGGAAGAGAAAAAAAACCTTCCCAGCAGCGTACGGTTGGGAGCGAAAAACGTGCGTTTGCCATCGTACTACTGCTCGATTCGACGACTGCGTGGTCTATGGCGGGACAGACGCCAGAGTTGGCCCGTGGGGTGGTGTGGAAATAGGGGACGAGAGGGTGAGTAATTAAAAGGACTGCCAACGCACACGCGCCCGAAACACTCTCGTTCGCGCTCGGCTCGTTCGGTCATTCCCTTTCATTCGCACTAATGACTACCGGGTTTCCCCAATGGAAAGGCAAACAAGTCCGATGGTGTGTCACTGGGGAAGAACAGTTTTCCCGCTTCACCCCACGCGGAACAGGAACCGTGAAGCTACATAGCCGTACATAGACGAGGCCCATTGCCCGTAATCGGTTCCGTCCATCCAGCGTACTCTCGTAGGAGTTCCGGTGGTTCCGTTCGTTACTCCCCCGGAGCACTCCGGCGCGCGTAACCTGCTGGTGCGTTCTGTGCGCCTGGTAGAATGGACGCTTAATGAGTGAAACCTTCGACCGGGAGAGAGTGTTGTTATGCCCGGGCCCATAGTGTACACACACACACTACGGCGCGACATGCGACAAAGATAAATGCTCGTAAAAATGGGGGGTGTGCTACGTGCTACGGAGTTTCCCTTTCGTTCTGCGTGTCGTTCGTTCGTTCAGCAGGAATGTATGTGTCTTGGGGAAAACAGCGCTGACATCTCCGCTGTGGGTGGAGAAATGAGCTGGAACAGTAATTAATGCTCGAATCCGTGGTGCTACGGCGCTGGCGCCGAAAAAGAGCAACGTCTACGAGACGAGGAGGGAGATGAATGCTAATTAATATTTTCGCAGCACTTTGCTGCTTGGGAGGAAATAAAATCAACAGTGTTTGCCTTGACAATCAATTTTTCCATAAAAATGTTGCGTGATTGTAATGAATTTGTGTACTTTTTCAGATTTATAAAATATCCTGTGGACTTCAATAGAAAATCAAATCATCGAAAATCAACAAATCCTCGGCATTTCCAGCGGTTCAGACGTTCCAGTGACGTTCCAGTTCCATTTTAGACCTTAAGTGTAATAACGACCAGGCACACACACAATAGGAAAACAAAACTTTGGAAAACTTTCAAATAAAACAAAACTTTGAAAAACCGGCATGAAATGTTGTTTCTTTTATCGCTATAGTGAGAGATAAGGAACTGCGAAATTCTTGGCCATCACTATCGCCAGCTCAAGACACGGAAAGCGGGCGAAACCGGGTAGAACAATTAGCCACTCCGCTTTTAATTAGTCAGCATGTCTCGGCAGGCGTATCCTTCCAAGCGAACCCCACACCCCGCTCTTAAAATCGGTTGTTATCGGTGACGAGCGCCGGTGTGTTAGTGCGTTACTCATTAAGTCGAATTTCTATCAGGAGCCCATGTCGTCCGGTAGTGCCGGGACCGGAGACATAAAGAAGCATCCAATGCCGTCCAATCGCCCCCGTGTCTGTGAGGCATCTTGCCGGTGGTTGGGGAAAAAAGCTAGGTTTGATCTGGGTTCTGCTGCTCTGCCCGGTCCGACGGCGAGTTTGATGTAGCGTAGTCGTCGCCGAAAAAAGGGGGAAAATTCATTATATACCTCCGCGGCGTGCCAAAGACACTGCTCGGCGCTTGCTGCGATGATGCTTCCGTCTTTCGCAACACGCACACAACACGGTACATAAGCATCCCGGGCGAAGGATTATGTGCTGTCTTTTCCATGTACTTCTGGATTTTGGGGGTTTTGGCAGCTCATTCGGGCAATCTAGTAGACAGAGCGAGTATTAATTAACTTCACCGTTCTCAGTCTGTCGTCGCCGTCGTCGCTGTGGACACCAGGCGTAGGACCACCGCGCCAAACAGCTGCAAGCAATACGGTATCAGCTGGTTGAGCCTTTGTCTTATCGTAGCGGTTTTATTATCTGAGCGTTTTCTTTCCAGCGTCATTCGGACTTCGCCGATTTAGTTGTATCGATCCATGAAGCTGATGACGCGCTGGTACAGCAGCGAGTCGGCATCGATGCCCCAGGTGAAGTCGAGGTGGTTCCAGTTCGGGTCGGACACGCGGAACAGTCCGATCGGGTTGCTGATTCTCGAGTGCAGCTGACGCACGTCCGAAACGGCCGCGAGCCAATCGTTATCGCCGTAGTGCAGGGCCACCGGAGCCGTGACGCGATTCAACGGGTAGTCTGGCGGGCGGATCGAACCGTAGCGGATGAGGTTCAGCGTGAGGCCGAAGTCGAACTGCCGGAAGTTGCCGGAGTTGTAGCCCTGGGCGTAGTGTACCAGCTGGTTAACCGAGGCACCGGCCGGTGTATTGGCCAGAATCGTCGGCAGCAGGGTGCGGTTCAGCTGCGGCGAATTGAATCCTCCGATCAGGAACAGCACGTTGGCGCACACCTCCTGGAAGAGCGCCTCGTCCCGGCAGAGCATCTGTCCGCCGAGCGTCATCATGTCACTGCTCGGCAGGAACTCGTTCACGCCCAACATGCGCATCAGCCACTGCTCGGAAGAATTGGACGTGTTAGTCACTGCAAGTGAACTAGGAGCTCATCCTTCTACTTACATCAATCTGGTCGACGAACGGAGCGAAGGCGCGCACGAACGGCGACCGCAGGTTGCTCATGAACGCAACCGGTGCCAGCGCGTGCATCGAACGGATGCGCTGGTTGTACTCGGGGCGCAGCGACGCCATGATGAAGAACGAAGTCGTGCCCTGCGAATGGCCGGCGTAGTGCAGGGACGTCTGGCCGGTGTGTTGCAGCGCGTAGTCGATCATGGCCGGTAGATCGAAGAAGCCGATCTCGTGCCAACTGAAGTCCCAGAAGTCCGTGTTGCGCGCGTCCGGATCGTGGAAGATGTGCTGACGGGAGTTGGTGTTGCCACGGGCATTGCCCAACCACACGTCGTACCCGGCGTCGACGAGCATATAAGCGAGTGCCTTGCCCGGTCCCAGGATGACCCAGTCGGCCGACGAGCACAGCAGGCCGTGCTGGACGAACGCCACATTCTTACCCTCTCGCGCCGGATTTCCCGGACCGCCCGGGATGCGGAACATCGTCAGCACGTAGCCATCGGCCGTCGTCACCTGGTGCACCTCGACCGGGTAGCCATCGCTGGTGATGATGTCGGCCGTCAGCGGTGCGATGTCGGTCGGTGGCGCTCCTTCCCCCGCACGGAACGCCAACACGTCTCGGATTGTGGAGGCCTGTGCTAGCGCGATCACACTGGCCACGGCCAGTGCGACCCAGTAGCTGTTTCGTAGTACCATGCTCAAGCAGTGGTCCGGTAGTGACTGTACCAGACGTCCGCTCGTTAATCGTGCTTTATAGAATCGCTACACCCAGGTGGGCGATTAGCGGGTGATTTTCGTATTTATCGAAACCCCAAACCTGCCGTTATCGCAGTTGATGACCATCGTCTTCTGGAATAGATATCTTATCACGGGCGCAATGGGGCTGGGGCCGGACCGTCCAACGACGCAATGTACCTCCTGTGGTGTCAAGATACAAGTGCATTCGAACAAAAACAAAGCCTTACATTCGAGAATCGGGTAGCCAATGACAACCATTAAAAATGTGTTTCAAATCTCCAATTCCCACCCATCGAGTGCTACTGGACAAAGAAACACATCCAGTATCTATCCCGAATATTGATGTATTTCCAGTGTGACCTTTTACAAACATCCTGCTTGTATTCCAGGTACATATCTCCATAACCTTGGTTATATGTGTCATGAATATTCAACATAATAATCCGAAAGTGTTGCTGGTTGCTGAGAGATACTTGCAGCGAGTTCAATCAAAGTACACTGTCTGTGAAGTATCGGCATGTTTTCATGCCGAGGGAGGTAGCCGAGGTAGTCGGTCGTATGCTTCGTATCTGTCCCAATAATTCCCCAAACACACTGTAAATTCTTATCCATACTAGCTTTATCTAACCCTTTCCATAACCTCCCCCGATTCCTATCGAAGATTAATGGTGTGACGAAGAAAGAAACGGCTATTAATTGTAGCGATCCATAAAGCTAATCACCCGCTCGTACAGGAACGTGTTGGCATCAATTCCCCAGACGAAATCGAGATGGTTCCAGCGCGGATCGGACACGCGGAACAGTCCGATCGAGTTCGACAGGTGCGAGTGCAACTCCCGCACGTCCGACACCGCCGCCAGCCAGTCGTTGTCGCTGAAGTGCAGTGCCACGGGAGCCGTGACGCGATGCAGCGGATAGTCCGGCGGACGGATCGACCCATACCGAATAAGGTTCAGCGTCAGACCGAAGTCGTACTGTCGGAAGTTGCCGGAGTTGTAGCCCTGCGCGTAGTGCACCAGCTGGTTGACCGAAGCGCCGGCCGGAGCGTTCTCCAGAATGGCCGGAATCATGGTGCGATTGAGTTGCGGTGAGTTAAAGCCACCGATCAGGAACAGCACGTTGGCGCACACCTCCTGGAAGGGCGACTCGTCCTCGCACAGCCGCTGTCCGCCCAGTATCATCATTTCGTTGCTCGGCAGGAACTCGTTCACGCCCAGCATGTTCATGATCCACTCGAGCTGGTTGACGAACGGGGCGAAGGCGCGCACGAACGGCGACCGCAGGTTGCTCATGAACGCCACCGGCGCCAGCGCGTGCATCGAGCGTATCTTTTTGTTGTAGTCCGGGCGCAGCGATGCCATCACGAAGAAGGACGTCGTACCCTGCGAGTGGCCCGCGTAGTGTAGCGTCGTGTGGCCCGTGTACGCCAGCGTGTAGTCGATCATGGCCGGCAGGTCAAAGTAGCCTATCTCGTGCCAGCTGAAGTCCCAGAAGTCCGTGTTGCGCGCGTCCGGATCGCGGAAGACGTGGCGCCGGGAGTTGGTGTTGCCACGGGCATTGCCCAGCCACACGTCGTACCCGGCGTCGACGAGCATGTAGGCGAGTGCCCTGCCCGGTCCGGAAATAACGTAATCCGCCGAAGAACTCAGCAGCCCGTGCATCAGGAACGCAACGTTCTTACCCACACGCACCGGATTCGCCGGACTGCCTGGGATGCGGAACATCGTCAGGATGTAGCCATCGGCCGTCGTGACCTCGTGCTGCTCCAGGAAGTATCCATCGCGTAGGATAATGTCTGCGGTCAGGTTCATCGGAACATCCGCTGGGCCGCTGGATCCTGCCGGTCTTGGAAGAACCGCTGCGCTGGCCACTCCAACGAGCACGATGGCCACCGCAAGTGCTGCATCAATATGTCTCCCCATTGTGTGCGCCAGCGCAAAAACCAAAACCACCGCTCTTGGGTCGGTGGCGTTAACCTTCTTTCTCACAAACCGCAGGGGCTCGGGTTGCACTTTTATAGAGTGCACAGACCCCAAGTCGCATCGATCGCCAATCATCTGTCCAATCGAACCCCAAATGTGACCCCACGCCAAGAGGCAGACTGGCCTTTTTTATCTAATCGAACATTCATACAAACGCCACAGCAGCGGTTCGTGTCATGGCGCGGCTCGTGTCCGGCGCAAAGTGAGATATATGTTATCAGATACCATTATCCGGGCTGAAGCCAACTACCAATCGCGACAAATCAACACTAATCTCACCGTTTAATCCTGCAAACGTTCGACAGGGGGGGCTGGGATGCCTTAATCGACGCACTGATTGCTTATCAATCGACTACTGGCTGGAGCATATAGGTAAGGGATAGCTCTTTCCGTCGAAGGCACGGCTGATTGTACCTGTTCGCCTGTTACAGCGATACGGCTTTGTCAAACAACGCAAGAAGCATTTTTCAAGTGTGGAGCAGGGCCAAACAGAATGACTGACCCATATCTATAGCGGCACCTATAGAAGCTCTGATAAGGTCAGATAGCGCTTCCAGTAGTGGTGTTGTGTGTGCTAGAAGAAAGGGCAACGTGGTGCGCTGAAGATAGGGAAGAAGACGCTTGTTGTTAGTGCTGCGCTCCTGTTCAATAGATCTTGTGGGATATAAGGTATTGATGGGCGATATTTATCGTCTAGGTCGTCCGTTATCAACATTATCGCACCTCGGTGTGTTTGATGCAGCTGGCATTGGTTTTGTACAGCGGCTCGAAGTAACCGCTGTATATGAAAGCATGTCCAAGTGTGCGGACGATTGAGATAGGACTATAACCTCATATTGCTTATATTTTAACTTCTTTTATTTTGTGTTCAGTGCGTGTTGTGTGTACCTTCGGATAAAGAAGCGCGTGACTTTCGTCGAGAAATGCAACGTAAACCTCCGCAGCATGTGACAGTAATTTAAACCGCGATAAAGGCAACAATTGGGTAGATGTAACGCTTTTAAGATGCCCTACCAGCTCACTCGCCTAGAAGTTCCGCTTAAGACTTCTGGAACGCCCACAGAGAGCGAAGATAAAGCAGCGAATCCCACACCGGCGATAACGCCACTCCTTCTGTACAGTGGAAAGAGGCGATATGAGTTATGCTGCGCGCGTCCGGAAAGTTGGCGGAATCGCGGCCTTTTGTGTACGCTCCCCGAAAACGGAAAGAATCGCATTGATCGATCGATTACAGAGTATCTTATCCGGTGCGCAAGACGCTATCGATTACCCTCTGGACGAGGGCAATCGACTTCGCTTCGACTGCATAAGTCGTCTCACACTCCGGCTGACATTGGCAGTACGTGCGTGGATCCTGTTGCGAAAGCGTCGTCGCCATGACCCCTGCGCGAATACGGTTCGCGATTGGGATTTCAATCGTCCTGTGTTGTTGTTTCGTGGTCCCGCGCGCAGAGGGTCAGCTGCAAATTATCAACCAGATACCGCTTGGGCTACTGGCGCATCTGAAGCAAGTGTCGCAGGTATGGAACGCTACGTCTTCCAGCGATCACGCTTGCCTCAACCAGCTCGATACGTTTGGACGCTCGTTCGATGCCGGCGAACCGTGGGCTCTTAGCAGTGAGTAGTACCGTGTGGAGCATCCTAGTGGGCTTCTGGTGGTCTCTTGGACTACAGTGTGTAAGTGTTTAACCTTTTCATCAGTGTTCGATTCGTGGGGTAAGAATCCGGCCGGCATCCTGTTCGGGAACGTGTTCGCGTTCGGTAACTTCGACCAGTGTCGGCGACTTTCCCACCAGAATGCACTGTCGAAGACTGGCGGACAACACTGCACGCTGTACGTTGACCTCAGCCGCACGGGTGTTGCAGCACCGGCACCGCTGCAGTATGGCGTCTGCATGCCGGACACGTGCGAGCCGGCGTTGGTGGCGCAGCTCACCAACGCCTACTTTGCCGCCAACCAGATGTTCGTGGTGAACGGGGCGATGCTGGACATGTTCTGCTATCGCGATGAGGACAACTCCTTTCCGGCAGTGACGATTGTGGCGATGTAAGTCGCCGTACGATGTTGCCCTCACAGAGGCGGTTCTAATCTTATCTTCACGTCTAGCGTATTGTTTTCAGTGTACGGAGCACTGCTGCTGCTTGCCACGGTTGCAGAACTGTTCTTCGTGTTCCAGAAGCAGGATGCTCCCAGTTACGTCAAGCGTTTCTCGTTCTACACCAACCTTGGCCATGTGTTCCGCATCGTACCACGGGCGGAAGGAGGCGGTAAGGACGGCATGCTCGAGTGCGTCAACGGCATCCGGGCGCTATCGATGCTGTGGATCATCGTGAATCACGTGCACGACTCGGCGTACGGCATCCCCACGATAAACATTCCCGTGCGGCAGGAGTACGCCGAGAGTTACTTCGGCGTGCTGTTTCATCGGCTCGGTGGCAAGGCGGTCGATATCTTTCTCATGCTGAGCGGGATGCTCGTCGCGATGAAGATGCTGCGGGAGCTCGAGAAACACAAGCGCCTGAACGTTTGGGAGCTGTGGTTGCACCGCATCATTCGCATTACGCCCGCGTACGCCGCACTGATCTTGTTCGGCATCGCCTTCGTCGAATGGGTGGGCGAAGGTGTACTGTACAAATTGGTCGCCGATGAACTCCTGTCGGCTTGCCACAAGAGCTGGTGGTCCGCGTTGCTGTACGTGCAGAACTACGCGCACTACGAGTCGATGTGCTTCGTCCACACCTGGTACCTGTCGGTGGACATGCAGCTGTACATCATTTCGCCGCTCCTGATCTATCTCCTGTGGCGGTTCGGCAAACGCTTCATACCGGTCATCGTGCTGCTGGCGCTGCTCTCGATCGGCTGCGTCTTCGCCACGTTCATGGTGAACGAGTATCGACTCAACCGGAGCGCACCACGCGGCGATGGACTGATGCCCCGGAAAACCTACCATCCGACACACGCCCGCATGTCCGTGTGGTTGTTCGGGGTTCTGTTCGGGTATCTGCTCCATCGTACGCGCAGCGCCCGAGTTAAGCTCTCCAAGCCGATACAGGCCCTGGGATGGTTGGTTACGCTCGCTATCCTCGTCGTTACCGGCTACTCGCTGAAGCAGCTGTACATCGGGGACTACACGCGTATCGCTCCGGTTGCGGATGCGTTCTACGAGTCGCTGCACCGGTCGTTCTGGGCCTTCGCCGTCATGTGGGTCATCTTCGTGTGCATCAACCAACAGGGCGGCGTTGTCGACCGGTTCCTCGGTTGCCCGCTGTGGCAACCACTGTCCCGGCTGTCGTACTCGATGTATCTGGTGCACATCGCCATCCAGGCGATCACACTGACGCAAGCGATACGCTTCCCCGTCGAGTTCACCGTCGTGAACGTGTTTTACACCTCGTTTGGGCTGGCGTGCGTCAGTGCCGTCGTCGGTACGGTGTGGTGCGTCGCATTCGAGTATCCGTTCTTCGGCCTGGAACGGTACATATTTAAACGAAAGCAAGCTTCGGATTGACCAGTGATCGAGAGGGATTTTGAATATAAAAAGGACATCTTTTGTTTATTAAATCACCGATCGTTTTCATCGCTTTCAGTGTTCGATAGACAGACTTTCCGCTCGCCACTACATACACGACGACGGGCTATACACTACGTATTCCAGCAGAGTGCGCGAGCGTACGTCCGCGCTCGAGGAACAATTATAGTTTATGAACGAAATTAAATACCTATTCGCTACGGATGAAAATCACCCCCAGGGGTCGGACCGGAGCAACCCAGCTGATAAGCTTTATATGAGTAGGCAAATACATCGTTAATAATGCTTTTATAAAGCGTATTGCCAGTCGGATTGCCTATCTTCTGGCTAATAAATAGAATTTACGCCAGAAAGTATGCAATCTGCACTACAAAACGCTTCCGATCGCTTTTTTGACGCTTTATTTGCCAGTCCAATAAATATTTCCTGCTGGGATTGGGCCCGCCATCCTAATGCCGAGTTTACAAAGCCTTACAGAGAGTTGCATGCTTGCCTAGCTTAAGCGTGTCAACCATTTCGTGCATATTCAGTGTCTTCCATAGGTGGATACCTTCATTAAACGAACAAATAAAGAATGCATTTGTAAAGCAATATGTCGTACAGGTTGCATACCTTGCGAGTCAAACAGCAAATTTGCGCCACAAAGTCTGCAATCGACAAACACTTCAATAATGCATGTTTTTCGTTGGCCCTACACGCCTCTGCCATTTCTGGCGTTCTCTCTCTCTCTCTCTCTCTCTCTCTCTCTAACTGGCCCGCTCACAGTTGAGCACGTCGTGCTGACATGGCCTGGTTCTGGCGTTCGTTTTCCTCATTTTTAGTCGTCCTTTGCCAAACAGTCAGTTCAGCGTGCAGGGGTCAGCAGCGTCAGTCTCGCCGAAACTCGTGTGCCCACGTGAGCGAAAAAAGGACATCTGCTACACTATCCACCTTGTTTTGCATGTTTGCCGGATTGGTGTTGTTGCTACAAGTATTTACATTTTTCGTTTCCTACAAATTATACCAATACGCCGAACTGGAGTTTGTTTCTTTTGATTTTATAATCGCTCGTTCCGATGAGCTCTCTCTCTCTCTCTCTATCTCTCTCACACTTGTTAGGAAAGAGGATTTTAACAGAACATAAAATCCATACTGCTTCTGTCTGTAACATTGTAACGAGATTCTGTTTAACAAAAGTTTCATTTCGCGGAAGGACGACACGATTATTCTTCCGATCCGATAGAATTAGCTTTCTTTGGCTCCTTCGAAGAACACTTACTCGAACACATCGAATACATTTACATACATAGCTAATCAGTTGCGTTTGTTGGTTTGTTTGTTTGCTTGTTTATCCACCGTCCAGCGAAGAACCGTGAGAACACCGTGAAAATCGAAAACGAGTCGCAATGAAAAGTTTCTCATGTCACGAAAACTGGGATGTAAATAGAAAATAGATTGGTCCTATATCAAGACAAAGTATAAATAATAATGTTGTATTTCCTAAGCGCGTTCGCGCGCGTCCTCCTAATTGGATACTCATCAGAAGGGTTAAAAAATATTATTAAAAAAACACATAACTATCGGGCAGTCCTAGCGGGTTCACTTTCGTCCCTCAAACTTTTGTTGCAACGACGCTACGTTGGACACCTTGCCCGGGCCGGGTCGTGCGGCGGCCGTTAGCAGCTTTCCATTGCCAACGGTGGCCGGTTTGGCAGCTGTTTTCGGTTTCGTGCCAACCGCGGGCGTTGTGGCAGTTGTTGGAGCAGTCTTCCCAGGCACGGTACCATTCGGTAGCAGTCCATTCGTAAGGCTACCGCGCGGTGAGGGTGTGCGCGTGCGGACGGATGCTTGAGAAGGCTTTTTGGTGGTGGTGGTGGTAGCGTTAGTGGGGTTAGATTTTTCCGCCGCTATCTTTGCCTTGGCGGCCGCTACCACCGAACCGGCGCGTGCATTGTTCGTCAGCACGCTGTGGTACGGTTTGTACGAGGCGGCGGCAGTAGTAGCAGTACCATTCGTAGCATTAGCACCCGAAGGAGTCACCTTTTTCGCCGGTTCCTTAGCGGTGGGGCCTTGGAATTTGATCTGGTTCAGTACGCTTCCGGTGCCGTTGGTGGTACTGCGGGCACCGTTCGATGATGCCGTCGGGTTAGTGTTCGATTTGAAGCTACTTACGTTACTGCTGCTGGAAGGTTTTTCTGCCACCGTGCCGTTAGCAGTGGACGGTGCTATCCGAGCGATCGGTGTGCTGTTAATTGCGGACGGTCGCAGGTACCCGCTGGACGTTGTGCTGTGTCCCGAGTGGCGATTCTGTGCCGACGGAATGTCTTCATCCTCCAGGTCGTCGTCGTCCGTTGCATCGAAATCATCGTCGTCGTCGATAATTTCCGACGTATTTACGTACGTCGGTTCGTCGTCTTCCTGCTCTGGCGATGCTAACGTAGCATTACCAGCCGCCACCGTCGTCGTCTGCGGTTGACTGGAGGCGGTAGAGGATGATTTCCTGCCTGCACCTCCACTCTCACCCCGTCGCAACGTGGAAGCAATGTACACGGAATCTCCATTCCGACTCTCGATCTCGTTTACGATCTCCCCCAGCAGGCCCATACTTTCCGAGCTGCCCCCAGAAGAAATGGCGGGTGGTGACAGAATGCTAGGCGGCGACGGAGACTCATCGATCACGGAGTAGATGTTATCCGAGCCGAGCGACGAGTGTCCCGTCCCGTTACCACTGTCGCGACAATCGTCATACTCATGCCGCTGATCGCCACTGCCCGGTGGAGTGATGATCCGGACCGATTTCGGTGGCGGTGGATTTTGATAGCCTGGAACGCCCGGTATCTTCATCGCCGTCGTTTGCATTACGACCGCCGGTACGGGTGGTCTCGGAGGCGGAATTGTGGGTCTCGTACCGACCATGCTTTGCGGCCGCTTAAGCCCAGCACCCTTCTTCCCGGACGAACCGCCACTTCCGATCGAACCGTTTTCCGAACGATCGGAACGATCGTCCACGATGCGTACCTTACGCTGTGAACCTCCAACGACGACGGCGATCGATTCCGGATCGCGCATACTTTTCGCACGCTGAACGGATGCGGCTGCTACTGCCGCTCCGATCACGGGTGGGTCACCCGTCGACGCTATATCCGCCAATCGGGGCATACTTTTCGCCAACTCGGGATTATTGTTCTCGATCGGTATCGGAGCGGAGATGTCGATGTTACGCAGCTTTTCCTTGTCGATCATCTTAAGCTGCTTCGGTTCCGGTTTCGTTTGCTTTTCCTCCTTCTTCAAATACGAAGTGATGCGGTTCAGCTTGCTCTCCTTCGCCTTCTTGTCCTTGCTGACGGGATTGATGAGCACCTCGGCAGAGAGCGTGCTGGACGTTTCCGACGGGGCTCCACCTATAGAGGTATTCGAAGCCAGCTCGCCAGTGTTGGTCAACGCCGGTGGCAGCGTTGGCGCGGGTCGCGTAGGAACGTTCTTCTGGGTGACGCCCGCGACTACCACCTCCCGCGAGGTGGACGATTCGAGAATCGGGCTGGAGATGATGGGCCGCGCCGTCGAGCCGGGATTCGCTGGTGGCAGCGCGGGAGCCGAGGTGCTGTCCAGTTGGTGCTCGTGGTTGGCCAACTTGCAGCCGTTGACGCGTGCATGCGCAAAGGGAACACTGTTACCTGCCGGCGGTTTATTGTACGTCGGTACATTATCTAGGCTACTGCTGTTGCGGTCAGCTCCATTACTATTGCTGCTGTCGCGCACTAGCGTTTTTAGCGATACGGGGACGGGAGGGGCTGCGCGGGCTGGGACGGCGTTGCTGGTCGTGTCTTCCTGCTGGCTGCACTTGGCCACCGGCTGCACGAACGCTACCTTGGGCGACTTTTTGTGCGGCCCGCCCGGACCCGCCGTGGACTGGGGAAGGGGTTGCAGGGTGAATCCTTTGAATTTACCGAACATGTTGTTGTTGGCGACAAAATCCGACTCGTTTGGGGCTGTCGTACTGCCAACCGTGGACGAGGGACGCAGCAGAGCCGCGTTCATGTCCGAGTCGGGTGAGTTCGGTGAGGAGGGTAGCATCGTGTGGGTTGAGCTGGCCGAATGTGAACTGTCCGGTTTGATGTGCGTGGTCAGACTGGAAGAATGATAAGAAAACGTGTTGGTAATGGTACGGATTCAAGCGAATTGAGTGTTCAGGAAGAATAAGCGTCATGCATAGAGGATATTAACTAAAAGGATATCATAGTTAGTCGAAAGGTTTAGGGGGAATGCATAAAAACAAGTGATTGCGGCGTGTTATGTTAAACAGGTTCAGCATTCCAAGCAATCTGAGCATGCACAAATAATACGGAAAGAGTGCTATAAAAATATAGTAATCCGTTGATCGTTAACAGTTTACTTATGGTTGGAAGGGATTTCGATGCACTTGTAACACGTTAGTGGACGAAAACATGCAAAAAGCACTGGAACTGGGATTAAACTTCATGCAGCTACAACATATTCTGTCCACCTACCCATGCGACTACTATTTATACATCTCCACCACCATAACGAAAGGAACACACCGAAATTTAGAAAAGAACACACTACAGTACTGCTATCTTATACCAATTATAACATAAACAAAAGTAACAAAAGCTTTTAGTAAATCAAGCATGCGTCAAAACGATCAACGATCAACACCGCACAAGGAACTAAAGACGCAGCTCGGTGCTGGCATTCAGCAGCGCTGGGTTCGTGCTAGACACGAGGCGCATGTCACCGATCAGGACGTGTCGCTGACCGGCGGCGTGAACTCTGGGAATTTCGGGTGCCTTCCGCAGCGTGGTGGTGTTCGTGCTCGACACCAGCTGCACTTCGCCGATCAGCGGGACACGTCGATCACGAGATTCGCCCCGTACACCGCTGCTGCTGCCTCGGTTACCGTCACTACTGCTACTACCACTACCACTACTACTGGCCACACCGCCACCGAGTGTCGTAAGTGCATTTCTAGAAGAGGAAAACGAAACGGAAACGGCAGTGGCCGCCTGTCGCGGTACGTACGCATTCGGTGGTGATTTACGCTTGGCGTTGAACGATTGGCCGTTGTGCAGGTAGTACACGACGAGGGCGAAGATGGCGCACACCGGTACCACGCCGCAGAAGAAGATGTACATCAAACGGCGGAAGCTGGCAGTTGCTGTGAGAGAGAAGATCGGAGTGTTATCATTGATGCCGCTTAATGTTATGTCATATTACTAACCATTAGGATCCGATGCAGGTCCACTGTCCAGCGAACCACCGTGCCCGGGAAGATTACACAGGGGCGGCGCAAAGCCCGGCTCGCAGTGGCAGTGACCCTCGCTGTTGCACACACCCTTGTCGTTACAGTTTTCCGGACAGGCCGCCCCTCTGCCGCTCGCGCGCAGTTTCTCCAACGGCATGCACTCCTGATTGAGGCACATCTTGTTCTCACCACACTTGGCACCATCCGGCGTCAGACCCGGATCAACCTTCTGCAAGCCGAGGTCCACGATCGCCGTCCGGCACGGTATCACACTGCCGTTGTACGTCATGAAGCTGTGCGACAGTATCGCCACCGATTCCATCCCAAACTCGAGCCGCTCGTTCAGATGCCGACAGTGCAGCATACCGCAGTGCACATTCTCCACATCACACTTGACGTACTCGTTCTTCACCCGATTGTACCCACAGTTCCCGTGTCGGCTACCGTCCTCGTTCTTCGCGTAGCACTGGTCGGACGACTTCCCTGTAGGACCCCACAGCAACCGGCACTGATCGTTCTGCGATCGACACGTACCCCGATAGCAGAACGCTTTCCCACCGTCGCAACTCTCCGTGTCGCGCTTGAACACATCCCCCGGGCAGTACTCGGACTCGCCGGAGCAGTACTCCGGCAGGTCGCACTCGCCATCCGCCCGCCGGCAAACCGTTCCACCCACCATCGGTTTGCACGTCTTCAGATCGCAACACTCGCCCGTCGCGCACGACGCGTTCGAGTGCAGCATGCAGGTGCGCGCGTCACAACACGAGTTGTCACAGTAGTCCGGCAGCCCGCAGTCGCACTGTTCGCCCGCCTCCACAAACCCATTCCCGCAGACCGGCGAATCGAACAGGCTTTCCGGTTTGTTCATCAGACAGTAGTTCATACCGTGATGGAACGCCAAACTCAGCTGATCGATGCTGCACCGGCTCCAGTGTTTCGGTGCGATCGACGAACTCGACGCGGACATTATGCACCGCTCCTCCGGACACTCGCAGTCGGCCGTGTCGTGCTCCATGCCAAAGTTGTGGCCCATCTCGTGCGCCACCGTCGTCGCCTGCACGCCGATGATCTCGCTGTGGTACATCTCGACACCGCCCGAGAACTCGTACGTACAGATCGGACCCTTCAGCGCCTTGCCCACCACGCCACCGTCGAAGTGTTCCTTCGTGAACAGCTGCGCGTTATCGTTCGGGTGGTCCTTGAGCAGCGTCTTCTTGCGGTAGTGCAGGAAGTTCTTCAGCGTCACCTCGCCATCCTTCGACAGCTCGATCTCGTCACCCTCGTTCCACACCACCACCCCGACCAGCCCGACGAAGATGTTGAGCGGTTCGTAAAGCGCGTTGATGATGTTCGTGATATCCTTGCAGTACTGCTGGACGGTTTTGAAGTTCTCGCGCATCGTCTTGAACATCTTGTTGTCCACGACGATCACCAGCTCGACGTAGCTCGAGTACTTGTTGGCGTTGTACGGCCCCCGGATCTTCGGGGAGCCCGACGAGGTGGCCCCGCGTTTCGTGCGCTGCGCGGAAAACAGATAGTGAGCGGCGTCATAAATTTTGCACTAATCCTGAGCGAACGTACGGAAGCAACACTTACTCTGGCCGCATCATGCTGCCGGTAAAGCTCGGGATCGTAGGTTGCGTTGATGTGTCCTCCCTCGTAGCCACACCGGTGCCCTCCACCATTCGCCTCCCCATCCGACGGAACCAGATCGGAGTGCCTGCGGTGTGGGGGAGCAACACGGTAAAAAAACGAGAATTATATCTACTCCTCCGGGGGTCCGCACCTTGAGTCTCTCTAATCTTACCGATAAATAAAGTGCTCTCCCAGGTTGATCCTTGCCGTGGCGCCGGCACCATCGTGGCCGTCAACACTTGCGGCCGCCAGCGGACTCTCAATGTAGTACGTATCGTCGGTGTCGATAATCATTCCCCTAATGCCGCCGCTGCACGTTGAAATCGCTGCACTCGACTCGGGTTTGCCGCGTATCTTGCCCTACAAGAAAAGTGCACACGTTAGTACCGTCGATAAAAAAGCTTGACAACCCTCGACACGTCCCCGCCGACGTACCCGGTAATGGCAATGGTCCACCTCCTCCGGACGGTTGTATCGTACGACGTGTTTGCCGGTACGGTTCGGCAGCTGATAGCTGAGAAAGTGCCCGGCCGGTATGAGCTGTTCGCTTAATTGTAAATCTAATATCACATCAGCTTCGTTTAATGTATAACTTAATGTTAAATGCGACGCGTGAAGCCCGTTCTGTGGAGTTCAGGGGTAAAGAGCGAAACAGGATGTGTTATTTGCTGCATTTGTTATTGGATTCCATTAGCCGACTTCGTCCCGTACCTCTTCACGCGTGTTCGTTAAGGATCTTTTATGCCGTCCGTGTCGCAGCTGTGGCACTATTCTACCGTAGCGGGAGAATTCACTGGAAGGATGAAATCTGCGATCATCTGCAAAGAGAAAACGCGAAACAAAAGTTCAGTTAGTCTAGTTGTTTATACAACTTTCTTGGTGCTGTCGCTTTTCCTGTACCAAACTGCACCCGGGGGACTAGTAAAAGTTGTCTACCTTGGGTGTTTAATCAGCCTGGAAGGTACGACTCTTCATCAGTGGAAGTCATGGCGCCACAGGGACGGGCCACGAATCATAAAATCGGATTTATTAACTCACGAGACGAGACGAGTCGCGCGTACGCAGTTGTTTGTTTTCCTGCACGCTTCGAACAACAATCAACTCTATAGCAGCTCGTGAAGCTTCACAATCATCCAACCCAGTCGCGCTGTAACAAAACTCATAAAACAGCGCAAATGATCTCTCAACCACCGTTAGAGCGCTGCAGCACGGAGATTCTGTATACCGTGAGGGAAAAGCACGTCGGTTCAACAAGTGTACATGCGAAAAAAAAACCATTGAGATTGGCTCGAAGGTAGATTAACCCGACTCCGGTGCCGGTGCTGGAACCATTTCTCGGTCGGTCTTCTGCAACGCCGCGCCATCGAAAAATGCGTCCGAGCAAAAGAAAGTGCTCCACGAATTGGGTCAACCCCGCGAGATGCAGTCCGTGCTACATGCAAGAACTACGACAGCTGTGGCCACGGGAATCGGCCAGATACTAATGACGGCCGTTTAAGGGCAGTTAATGTGTGTGTGTGGCTGTGTGAAATAAAGGTGTCTGGTGTGTGTGCCCTCCTTGACCACAGAGTTCAGCTCCGACATAAAGGGGGAGAGCGCCGCTTTGGGTTAGGAAGTGAGCGGTAACCTAAAAAAATCTTAACCGATGAAATTAAGAAACCGTTTCTTCCGATTAGATATGGCATTGGTTTCCCTAGCTCACCGGAAGGTTCCATGCAGCTGGGCGGCGAAGAAAGCAATGCTTCAAATCCGTGAGGGGGCGGAAAGAACGGCAACGCCGTTGTTACGGGATCGCGAGATTCGTTTAACGGAGCCGTTGAGTCGAGACCGGAGTGCAGGCCAAACATTGCGCCCGATCGGCTTTTACGCCTTGCGGGCGAAGTCTTTCTGCGGACCCACCACCGCCGTTGCATTAAACTATTATCCGTACACAATTATTATTTTCGATATGAAAATGAGTTTTTCGTTGCTTGCGGTGTAATGGCGTATTCCGAATTGGGTTCTCGTACGATTGAGGTGGAAATTAATGCGCTGTAACTGGGACGTTTGGATGTTTGATGCGTCAGGATTATACGACCAAAATTATCTTGTGGACGGTCACGTGTCGATGCACGTATCTTGCCCCAGTGGGCGATAATACAAATGGAATAAATATCTCTTCAGCTTTATGATTCACCATATATTTTGTTTTATCGATCATAAACACTATTATGACTTCAAAAATTTGAAGAAAACGACTAAACTCCTAAGTAAGACGTAAAATTTGCACGTAAAAACGAATATAACAATAACTTTTAATGTAGGAAACATATTTATCTTAATATCCTACACACTTCACAATTAAAACTACAATCGAAGAACAGCAAATATAAAACTAACATCAGCAAAAAACCCACTTACTATTGATGATGTAATGAAACCAACTAGATCATGCTATTCGTTTCAGTGAGTGGAACACATCAGTTACCAATCGAGTGTAAAAAGTTCCAGCTCGAAAACAATTTATACGTTACAAAATGGAAGACAACTCAGGCGGTAATTTAAATTTGCGCTCATTATCTGCTCTACGCCGTTTCCACTACATCACCACTACGGTCGGTTGTCACCAGCGGAAGAAAACATGTATCCACCACGACGCTTGTGTACCGTTCCACACCGGTTTCCACCTTTCTGTTGGGATTCGCTAATTCGTTGCGCTAATCACTCCGTCAAGCCCGCATACGCCAGGCCAGATAGTATCAGGCAAGTGATGCTACAACTGACACCCAACCGGGAACACCTACGGTATGAACATAAGTGTTTTTAACGCCCCTCTTGGCTTATCTTATAGAAAAAAAGCATCACTGCTCTCCTACTCACTACTTGAAGTGGCATCTTGAGACAAATTACGCAACACTAGCGGCCGTACTTAATGCGGTGTATCCGTGCATTTGTGCAAATGCCGGGCGGAGGGGCGAAGGAGAACAATTAACAACCACCCGAGTTGCACTTGGTTCTGCGTTGCAGGGATTGGCCTGTTTATATGCATCTCCAAACGTAGCCCCCCGTGTGTTAGCGTTCCTGACCGTTCGACGCATTACGGCAAGTTGGAATGATTGATTTGACATTGAACTACGCGAGCGGTGGTGAATCGAGGCGTGAGTAGACGCTGATAAATGTGTGTTATCAAAATCGCTACAGTAAACAAACGTTTGCTGTCTTTTAATTGCGCTTGCTTGCTTTGCGAAATCGTATTTCCAATTGCCTGGGTGGTCTTCTGGAGGTCGGCTGAAGAGTTATTACCCCAGGTTCTGAAGTAGCGGATGATAAGGGCACTTCGATTACGAGCTACTGGCAGTTGTTTGATGTTTGCTACTTCCAACACTTTCTACGAAGCAATAAAAAGTACGTACAACACCAAACAATAACAGTAAGTGTAGCTTGAACAGTTGAACACTTGCATAGTTTGATGAATTACTCGTTTCGTTTTAAAACCTTCTCCACAATCTAATAAAAAAAAAGCATAATTTAACGTGCGCACACAAGGGTCGATTAGGGGCAAACGAAAATTCAAATTTTGGGCCACAATGGAAAGCCCAGTTTCGACGATTCAAACATGTAAAAACCGCGAAGATACCAAGCGAACATAGGACCACCAAAAGCCATTCGTGAGTAACAAATTAGGCCGCGCGAATCATTCTTTTACCATTTTTTGTTCCGCATTGACCTTAGAGAGCAGGCTTTCTGAGTCCGTCGAAGAAAATCAATCTCTAACCGACAAAGAAGAGGCAAAAAAAGGAAGCAAAATATAGCGGAACTTGCGAACCGTGCAAAATTAGGGCCGATTCGCGATTCGTCAACACGCCACCTTCGTTCCTGCCCGGGCGCAAGGCAACAAGAGAATCCCGAACGACACAACCAACAAGAAGCAAGCAGTGCGAAACCTACCCGGTGGTTGTTCCGCATGGTCTTTTCGAATACGGCACCGGTACGCGTTTGCCCACGATGGCCCCACGCTGTCGATTCTGCGAAATTAAAAGCCAATTATCGATCCTGCCGAACCGTGATGGTGGCCGGCCGGGCCCCAAATCTGGAGGCCGGAGAGCCGCCGGAGGGCCTTAAGTAGCTTCCCGGCGAGATGCGAAGATACTGGGTTTTTGTGTGTGCTATTGCGAAAACAATTTCGCAGGCACCGTAAGCGGAACCGTTTCGGACGGTGTCGGGCATAAATAACACACGCACACTTCTCTCTTTTGTGTCGTGCTTTAAAATGGGGACTGGGACGCCCTCCGCTATGTCATTGCAATTTCCAATCGGGAACATGTTTTACGACAATCGGATTAAATTAATGGCAATGGATGGGTAGAAAGCTACGGAAAATAATTTAATAAAATTACACATTGTACCCTACGCACGCTTATTGGTACGATTTTTTGGTACGAAAAAGAGATGAATTTCGTGAATGATAGTATCTCGAATTGACCACGTGATCATCAGCACCATTAGATCAGTGCTCTAAGGTTACATTAGTTAAGCGATACAATCAAGCATCATCTTCTCCAATCATTTCGGAGTATGCACCATAAAAAACGCGGCAAAATTAACGTGAGTCACAATTCTTGGAATCGCACGACCGTCAGCATATTAGCGCCGGAAGCTGCTTCGGTTCCCGAGCGCGCCATGATGGAAGATATTCTAGGAACGTTACTGTGACTATTACCGTTTGGCTCATCAATTAACCAAACTGCTTCTAGAGATGGCACAATCAAACAAGCGAGAGATCAGGGTTTTGGGTATGGTTATTGATTCGGTGTGAAGTTCGATTGAAAGGTACACAGTATCGAACTTTAGAGGTAGCGGCAGCAGTAACAACAGCAGCATGTGCACATCTTTTGCATCCGTGACTCAGGCAGGCAGAAACGGCTCGAAACCGCTATTAAGCACATTTAAATGCTGCGCAAACAGAACGCCACACAGGGTAGAGTGGCATAAACTTAGGCTCAAAACGACTGTCTTTGTTTGACTTTGGGATCGGCAGTTTTTTTCCCCGACGTCTGTTCTTCTCTCTTCAACCCGCCGCTTCTTCCCAACGAACTCACCGGAGCAAAACCTACAGACGGTCGGATCAAACACGCACACACACGAAGCACAAGCACGCATAGAGACAACCACACAGGTCCCAAGCAAGAGCAGAAAGTCGGAAAAAGGCTCCAGAAAGGTGGGGTTTTCCTGACTGAGCACGGGTTTATGGCCACCCCGGATAAAGCTTGCCGTGCACAGCCCAGCCAGCCTACGCCCAAATATGGAACAAACTAACTGCGTGTGTGCGCAACCGGAATGAACCCCGTCCAGTTCGCATTCCTGATGTGATGGTTTGTACAGGGAGGTCTCTGCTTTGTACGTACATTAAAGGGACCAGTTCACGTTGGGTAGGCTGATGGTTTCAGATGGAACAAGTTTTCATTCAGGAGCATTTTCGAAGTTTTGTGATTCATGACTCTTCAAAGATTCGCATGAATCCTGACAGATTCATGCTTCTTTGAAGATCATTGTTTTTTTACGACATGATAAGATTCATATCAATTTTAAACGAATTGAAGAGCCTATAACGATTGCATCATCCTTTGGAGAGCCATGATTCAAATAATCATGGTTCATTGAAGATTCCTAAATCTACGTAAGATTCATGGAATCTTATAATATTGATGATGTTGTCTAATGTATCGATCATCATAGAATGTTAAGTCCGTGTCAACTCTTGATAGATTTTACATTGATGGATTAATTTTTCTTTCCGATCTTTAGAGATTATGAATCCCCAGATGATTGTGGATCTTTAAAGAATAATGAATTATTGAAATTAAAGAATCTTTTAATGAGTGCAATAAGGTTAGAAGGTTAATTAGAATGACTACAAACAGATGAACTGAAAAATATCAAAAATCTAGTATTGTCGACCTCTTTGGAAGAAAATCGCTACGATAGATGTAAGTAGGATGTTATTGTAAATAAGGTTATATTAGTTTATATCCCCGATATGTCCTGAGCTTTCCCACTGTGCTGGGGTAAGTGCTGCACCTTAAGAGCTGATTCCTAACATCCAAAAGGGTTGACCATCAACGCACCGGGGTTCTGCCGGCGGGCATACACCGGTATGTGAGCATCATTTATTGTGATGTCGCTTCCCTTTTCCATGATGGGAAGATCCTTTCTAAAGCGACAGACATTAAAAAAGAAAACATCAACAGTCCTTTTCGCATCGCATCCTGACCCTACCGCCCACAAATCCAAAGGTACGATGATTTTGGCAAACACGTCTGGTACAGCGTAAACTTAGCGCAGCCATCATGTGTCTTTCCGTGCTAGGCGCTCCGGCCTCGCCCCGGTTCCCGGCACATAATGATGCTAATGAGGAGTGACTTCAAAGGAGGGTTTTTCGCAAATCTTTTCGCCGAATGAAAAACACCGACCAACGCACGCACGCAAAGCCGGATTCGGGAAAGGGATTCGGTACAAAAGCGGTCTCCTTTGGTTAATGACATGGTGGCACACTAAAGTCCACGGGTGAGTGTTTACACCCGCCGCAGCGTGTTTCCATTTTTTGCCGGTGGAATATTCGTCGTGTGCGTTGTTGCGTTGTGTGATTCTATTTCGGGCAAGTGTGCTTGCTGCTCGTTGGAAAATGCGAATAACGCAACGGGTGAACTAACGAAGTAGCACACCATCAGCGCCTGGAAGTTTACGAGTTTCCATCTGCACTTCCATACGGAACCTTATATCATGGACACACACAGACACGCAAGGATGGCAAAAGGTAAACGTTGGAGCTTTATCTCGATTAAATATTGCACGTACCGCATACAGCTCCAGAAAGAGCACACGGAGAATGAGTGAGTGCAGTTTGCGTTTGCGCTGCTTCTTGATGGATGACTTTGTTTATCATCACGATCTCATCCTACCACCACCGATTCAGGGATCGAAACAGATCACGTTCTACTCTCCAACATCATCGTCATCATCATCCGGATCGCGCACAAAGGGAAGAATATTCTAGTTTCTCATGTTGCCCACCTTTCCACAGTTTGCTGTACACACTGCGGTGATAACAGTATTTTACGTCGATAAATTCCAAACCCACCGATCGATACTCCGCGTGCCGCGTCCATCAATCGGTGTGATAATTTGCGGAGGTTTTCCCCGGCAAACGGGCGAAGACGCCAACAGCAGCGGGCGTGTTTGTTGCTGCAAGTTTCCTTATTCGTCCGAAGTGTGTGCGTTCCAATCGAAATACGATTCTAGTTCCTCGCTCTTCCTACGTACGAGGAGTACGTCTTTTACGTTAAAAAGAAGTTGATTTCCCTGCTACACACTGCCGTTGCTACTCCTCTTGGTGCGCTCAGACAACCTCATCCCAGGGAGAACATGATACGATGCGCATCTTTGTGTTCATGTGTTCTACACGCCTGGGACCGAAAAACGCGACCGTTGACAGCATTTGAAATCCAAGAACAGCTGGCGGTGCGCAGTGAAACACCAGAATGACATTGGAGAAGGTGTCGCCAACACGGGAGGTTTCACTTTTACATTATTTTTTGCCCACACATTTGCATTGTGTCATGCAAAAAACGCCCATTTCCTACATAAGACACACACAGTCGAGTGCTTGTTATGGGACAGGAAATTAACTTAATGATGAATATTCCGGCAAAAAATAATAAAAACAAACCCAAGAAAGTGCAGCATGGCTGGAAAGATCGCCCACTCCCTCTAAGGAGTGGTTCGAGTGTAAACAAAACCATTCGACCACAATTTCGAGCGGATGGCTTTCGACCGCGATTTCGGCAGGTGCCGTGCCGGCGATGTTGGGTTTCCCGGATGTTTGAAAGGAAAACACGCACACACACTTTTGGGAGGGCGGCAACAGCAACACAACATCTTGCTGTGGAACGCTTCGCTTTCGCACAACACGAAACCGGAACCGGTGGAAATAGGCCGAAAGTATGCCGTCGACGACACCGGCTCGAGAATGTTGACATCTGTTGGTATAGGGCGACGGGGGCAAAAACAACGCCGCCATACACCATGCCGTGGCCCTCGTTGGTAGGGATATTATTTATGGAAAAGTTTGTTTACGAGCACGGTAAGAACATATTCTATAACGAGAATATCTTGGGTAGTGGAAAGTTTGGAAAATTTGAAAAGTGCGAAACCTACTCCCGTTTTTGGTTGCATTTAATTGTTTCTGCTTAAAATGCTTCCAAAAGTTGGAGATAATGAAATGAGTGTGTAATTTAAGGCTTATTATTAGCCACAAACAACAATCGTTGGAATACAGTAACGCTTCGCTTAAGGGATTTCTACAAAAAAATAGATAACATCTATAAGAGTTTCATGAGCTCCATTAAGCTTCGCTACAATCGGTAAACTTTAGAAGACATTGAGATACTTCTATACTAGCTCTATCACAATTCGGTCGAGCATTTGAAATTTTAAGTTGAAAATTAAACCATTCGCGTAAGGTACAGCGCACAATCTCGCAATATGTCGATTCATTATTCTTTATCACATGCTCAACTCATCGATCAACGAATACATGCACCCCCACGGGGTGAAGATAAAGCCGGCAATCAATAAACGTAATGAACCTCACCAAAGGTATGACGACGACCGCGTTCAGACTGGCAACAAACTAAAGGAACACATTTTTCCAACCTACCCTCGGATGAGTCATACTTTGTTTTTCGCTGGGTACAAACTACAAAGCACGTTGAGGCAAGAAGACCGGCGGGACTCTGTCTACTGCCTCAATGAATGGAAGGAAACGGCTAACGGGTGAGAAAATCGTTTCCACGTGACGGAACACGAAGCACATTGTTGAATGCCTCGTGTGCGCTTTTTTTTACATTTCAGGCAAATATGAGTCGATATGCCTGAACAAGCTAGCTGTGCGGATAAAATTGATTAAAACATTACAAATTCTTGCTGTTGTAACGACATTTTCATGACCCCATTAAACTTGTTTGGAAAAAAAAACATGCAGACACTCCTTCGTTGGGCAAACCACCATCCAGCTATTTAGCATTTTAAATCACCGATTTATTATGAACAAAACAAATATAACCTCCATGCTGCTGCTGCTAGCGATGACGCTTGCCAGAGGCGTGAATTCACATTACAATTCGGAGACACGTAACGAGAAGCGACCAATCGTACAATGGCCACGCACGCCTCTATCCACCTAGCAGTGACGAGGGCGAATGACCACTCAAAAAATAAAATAAATGTCATTATATCCTCCCATCGTCCCCCGCGCCATGTTCGTGTGACAAAAATTGAAAATAACTCGAAAGAGAAAAAAGAAACAGATAAAATCATCCAATATCGATTAGAGACCGAAATGATTTCCATAACCCATAGCGCACCGAACGAAGCACCATTGACGAAAGGCCCGGTAGAACTGAATCGTAATTACCTCGTGCTGTTCGTACTCAAAGCGTTCTCGGAGAATGGATTTCGAATGCGTCTCATCCAAACGCCTTGGTGGAAACTCGCGAGGGCGGAGGACAGACGACAAAACTAAAGGTGAAAGCTTACGTCATATCCCGCGCCTAATCCGAGGATTAGTCACGGCTTCGGACGGACGGACTTAGACGGGGAGATGGGGACGCAATAAAGAAATAAAACTATCGTTCGTTTCCTCCGGAACTACACTGTGGCTGTCCGTTTTGGGATGCTCTTGGGACCGAAAGGTTGTGTCTGGCCTCCGTTACGGCTGGAGCATGTACATTACAAAATGAATGTTAATGCTTTATGGATTTGACGACACTAAAGCTACCGGGAATGGATACTTCATTTAGTGTTGGATATTTTTAAATTTTAAATGGGGTTTGCTCCATAAAATAAGTCTCAAAATATCTTCAAGCATTGGAGTTTTTCAAAAATAAAGTTGTCTATAGATTGCTGACCACAATAAATAAAACAATTTTCACTACAATTTCCTACAGAAGCAGCGATTTAGTATTCAATCAAACAAAACCCCTTTCATTTTGAATTGGCTTATACAATATTAAAATTCTTCCACGTGATGCTCACATACCACATGCACGGGCAACAATGATATTCTATCTTGATTCCACCGTTTCGTGAGAAGCATTTTTGCCAACCCGCACGCTCTAGTGTCGAAAGCCAACGCGTGCATCTCGATTTCATTATAAAATCGTCACGTTCCCCGCGTCGGACGTTGTCGCTTTCGTCGTCCCCGCCGTAGAGATGGTAATGACTTCCGCCGACCACTCCACTTGTGGCCCGGTTGGCATCCCCATAAGTCACTCTCTTTAAGCCATCAAGCCCCTCCTATCCAACCCAACGATGGGACAATTGTTGTCGCTGACGATCGTCAAAAAAGTGTATCAATTGAGACATCTCCAGTTTCCAGTTGAACGAGTACATCACATCATCGGGTCGCGCTTTGCGTTCGCTGCAAAATTTTCTAGTCATCGTCGGTGTGTATACCGGGAAAAACGATGCTCGATTGGCGCTAGGTTGGAGATAAAAGGAGTATCATCATCGACCATCAGCAGCAGCAGCAGCAGCCGATGATGACGTTATGTCACGCTTCCAAAGTGCTTCCGCTTCTCGCCCAAACCAACGCCGCGGCGAGCTGACGGTGCTGGTACAACCTACGACTACCGTCAATCATTCCGCTGCTCACGACAGCGTGAGGTTAAGTTCAATCTTCAGCGCACCGAACATGTCTGCAAAGCCGCGCGGGGTTCGTGGTCGTGGCCGGGTAATGGGGTGTAGTTACTCCATCAGCGCGTGTTTTTCGAAGCGCCGCTTGGTGGTCAAATTGGCCCGGCTTGTTTGTCATCGATACGGGCAACCGTGACCGTGAACCTTTCACTATCGTTTCCATCACAACCCGGGGCAGGCGCGTTGTGCTTTGTGCGCCGAACGGAGTGAACCCTTTGGGGCCACAACATAATTGGTTGTGATCATCGAACGGCACCAGGCGATGCCGGACTTAATTGGCGGGAAGAACGGAAAGTAAATACCTCGGTAAATACCTTCATGCGACCGGTAAGTGCACGAAGCATGCCTTTTTAATTACACTCCATTTTTCATTCCTAATCATCGTTGTGTCTCCGTAGCGAAACACCATAATGAGTTGATACCATACCACTTTCTACCGTACCCCAATAAAGCTCCACCAAAAAAAAACTTCATCCACTGAAGGGTTAAGCTCGGGCCAGATGAAATGGCTCTTCCACGCTTGCACGCATAAAGACTCAACAGCGAAAGAGCAATCAGCAAACACCCAGCATCTAGCGATGAGTGATGTCAGCTGGCTGCCACCGGGTGTAGGGTCGTCGGAATTGGTATTAAGTGAGTTCACACTTTGCTCCAATTTTGCTTCCCGACGTGCCGACGTTTACGACGCCATGCGCGATGGGGCGCCAGGGCGCGCGCGCGGATAATGGGCGCCAGGCCGGGCCAGGCCAGCATCCAGTGGGAAATTGTGTGTAATTTCGTTATGGTTGCACACGGACACACGGCATGGATTTATGCTCGGACGTGTGCAATGCCGCGGTCGCGGCGCATTGTAGAGATATATGACAATGGGTATGCATGAAAGGAACAAACAGCAGTTTGATCGTTTGAAGGTTTGGGAGATGTTTGAACAGTACATGTTCCTTCCATGCCATGATAAGAGTACCAAAACTAGTGAAAGTATAGCGAATATAAGCCGCATTGTAATGCTGGTCTTCACACTCCTGATCCTGAACCTCATACCAACCTAGACCGTGTCCTATTAGCAAGAAGTTACTATTCGATTGCAGTAGTACATCTAAGAGAGAGAACACAAGAGATGAGATCAAAGAAAGAATTCGAAGAAAAAGATTGTCATAAAACAGATAAACATAAACATCGATTCTGACAGTACGTTCATCTTCTTTGACGTAAAGGTTGACATAGGTAATCAAGCTTGCAAGCTTACGGCAAACCAAACCTGACCTAACGCTGCGCTGGGTATGGAATGCCTACACTGGTTGGACATTAACCAGGCCGTCAAAATGTTGCTTTGGTATCTGCCAGAAATTTAAGAGATTCTAGATCAGTTTGTAGTACCGTAAGGTTAGGTTTAGAGCACATACAATTCAGAATAATGTTATCACCCGGAAAACACTCATAAAAATCTAGAACCAGCAGATCCACTAAGAAGACAATAATAATGAACGAAGAGAGAATAATATATGTAGTGTAATCAAATTACATAAGAAACGGGACCCCCTATTTCCATTCTGATCTGCAGCACGTAAGAAAAGCATAACTTCAATGACCAAACCCAACGGCTGGTGCCGTCCGTCCGGTCAATAGCCCCGACGCCAGAGCGCCCGATACCCGTCGGGGCATGCTGCGGCTATAAATAAGTTTCGCATCTACCAGCGATTCGCAGTGGCCGTGCACACTGCAGCTAGTCGCCCCACTGCATCGCACCGATCAAAACGTGAATCCGCTGCCCGCTCTGCCCGTGCCGGCGCCAATACGCAGCCAACGGCGGCGCTCGAGACACACAACTCGCCGCTCGATCAACTCGATTGATTCTATTCTCCCCATCCGTTCCCGGGTGCAATTCCGGTACACGGCTGCAATTGGTTGGGTGATGCCGAATGGTCTCGCCTTCGAGACCACCTCGAGATGCCGGCGGCGCAAGGGAACGGGGGCAGAATTTATGCTCTCGGTTGGCCTCCTTTCCCATGTCTCACGACGCGCTCGTGTGCGTCGCCGTGAAGTCGTGATTCATGCTGCCCCAGAGGCAAGATTGTAACTAATTCATTCTGCAATTCGTTGCAAGATTTCAATGGCTCTCAAGATGGACGGGCTAACGAGTTGTTGAGGCGAACAGAAGAAAAATGCAGCAATCTACACAAAACACTCGAACGGAGTTGATAGCAGACGAGATGAGGTGATTAGGCAACAAAAAGAACAAAGTAGTGATACTGTTGAACTCGCTGCTCAGTTCGTAAGATACCGGGGGAGGAAAATAAGCTGCGATAATCTGTCTAACTGAAATCATCAATTTTCATTTCCAAGAATTGACCGCTCATGGGCCTGCAACATCCACAGATGAACACTCTTATGATGATGATTTTTTCATGATGATGATGATAGCCGGTTTCATCCACCAACATCGTTACACTCGTCCCAGGGGGACCAGTCCGGCGTTAAATGAGACTTAATTGTTTCAAGGTGCAGCCGGCGGACAGACAAAGCCCCGTCTCCAATTGCATTGTCCGGTGTTGTGCATATGCGTACCAGGTTTCCGCCATACGATCGTTAAACGCCTCGCTACTCCACTAGGACCACGAAGAAGGGTGTGAGCGTATGTGTGTAGGGAGAACCGTGTCCCGCACAAATTAAGATGACACATCCACGGGCAAAAACTAGCCTTCCGCACAAGGCCTTGGACACCTTCCTTTACTATTGTCTCTTGTCCTCCACCACAACGACAAAGGACAAAAACTGACCACAAATTATTAGCACTCGAATTCAACGTATTCCCTTTGTTGAAGCTGTGCATTTTATGCCGGTGCCAGCGTGTCGTTATGTGCAGAAAAAGGGGCAACGCGACCTCTGGTTTGGAAAACAGAGCATTCGAAAACGTCCCCGGATAGCTTTGTTCAAGGTTTCGTTTGCAAAATGCGCCTGTTCGCGTTCGTCGAGGCTGCTGTTGCAACTGCACACGACGCTCGAACGTGACCGTGGCCCTTTCCCAACAGAACGGCCCTTGTTGAGGCGTGCTCAAACCTCTGTGCAACACAAGTGAAAAATTGTTTGCAAAAACGCATCCAATATTTACCAAGAAAGCGTGCAAGGTGGTCGCAACAAGACGCGGGGTCATCGCTTTAAGTTTTGTTTTCCACTCCACCGGCGGAGTTCTTTTTAACCTCACACACACACACACACACACACACACCAGCTCGAGAGCAGGTGCGCCCGGCCGTCTTCACACGCAACACACACAAACACACAGCACACATTTTCTTCGCCGTGGAAAACTCGCACGCCACCGCTGGGTGAAAGAAAATGGATTCCTTTCACTCACTTTCGCTCGACGATTTTCCACGAGTTCACGACCTGGAGCGGGGGGAGGGAACCGCTTGTGTCAGCATCGTTCGGAGTGGAAATCCGTGTCGACGATGCTGTTTTCGTTGCTTCCCTTCGTTTGTCAACCCGGTGACACTTCGGGCCGGAAAAGAAACCGCTGAAAAACGCTTGAAGAAACGTTGTCCACCACCACTGACGCCGGTAGCTGCCTGGGTGTGGGGTGACGCGAAAGTATCGATGGAATTTTCATCACCTTGTCAAGGTGGCTTTACGGTGAGCCGTTTCTTGACGCAGAGAGGTGGACCAGGGATCCAGTAGCACTCGGTTGCGAAGAGAATGAAACGTGTATTTTTTTCGTTTCGGTTGTTCCGTTCGACAAACTTTGTCCCCACAGTCGATCACTTCGGGATGCTTTTTTAATCTGCTCTAGCAGCTCGTTTAGAACCGCAGTACATTATCCCACTGAACGTACATCTCGGCATCCCGTGTTTCGATTATATCTTCGTCGCTCATTCGAAGAAATGTTTCGTTTTGAATTCCTCAAGGGGTGGACATTTTAATTTCACGCATGAATGTTTATTACTCACTGGGCTAGCGTTTTATTCCGCTATATCGGAGCATATTTTAAACCTTTCACTGTTCAATTTGTAATAAAATAGGAGGTTGGAGCTATTTAAATAGGATAAAAACTAGTTTTTCAATAAAAAAATACTTGAAATTTACCTTAAAATTATGTCTTGTTCATAGAAAATAACGAAAATATCTCAATCTTGTACTGATAGTCCAAGGGTTAATCGATAGTTCGTCGCACTCACTTTCAGCGCGTCGTTCGGGCTAAATTTAAATTTCGTTCCCTCGTGAAGTAGCCAGGCGAGTGCTCTCAGGTGAATTTATGCTGCCATTTTCTCCTCCCGCCCGGAAACCCGTTGACAGTCGCGGCCACAGCCCTCCAAACCCGAATGTCACGTGGGTGTAAATCCCACCCGTCGCAGGTCGCGGAAAAGCGACTCGCTTACAAACGTGTTCAAAGGAATCCACCGGCAGCACACCAACCGAAGTAGCAGGTAGGTGGTAACGAGAACTTCGACCGATAATGCCTCCCTACCGCCTGCACCATGATTGCGCCGATGGCCCCCTGAAACCCGACCGGTTTTGGTCGGATTGCCATCTTCGCTCCCTTCTGTCGCGGGTACTACACGGCCACCCGGCCACCGTTTTAAAAGGGTCACGCACACTTTACTTCTGGCGGGTTCTCTTTTACTCAGCCGCGCTCCCTCTACAAAGGTGGAAAGAAAGCGTACGAGAAATGGAATTTATTGGCGGTAGAAATTGCCCCGGCAGTAGTATTAAACGGGAAGATGATCGTCGCATCGAATGGGGGGGAGGAAATCACACTCCGTTTAGGAGGAAATGGGAGCAAGTGAGAGTTGTTTCAGCGAGCCGACTGAAGCTGGTTGGTCGCACGAGTTCACACCAAAACGTTGCTGTTGTTGGCCCCATTGGCGGTGACTCATAGTCGACTACCTTATGACTATGAGAAATAACGCCAATTTTTGTATGTTTCGTTCTTTCTGCACAAGCGCGTATTCGTCGTAACATGCAAGAGCAAATAGCCAACAGTTGACACTTATGTCCAGCGATTTCGTGCACTCCTCAGATAACTCCTTGCAGAAAAAAGTAAAAAAAAAACAAATATGATGATTTCCGACTAGAGGAACAACTTGACAAATGTTCAAAAATTTCAAAAAAAATATCATAATCCTTATCCTAGTGGACGTATGTCCAAATAGGATCTGTTTTTATTGGTAAAGTTAGGCATGGATGTTGGGCCAGCGCACGATCCTGCTGAAGAAATGCTGGAACCATGAACCACAGACTGTAAGTTAGAATCTCAACTGGACAGACCGTCCGTACACAGGGGTGACTATCCAAGCTACTGGTATAACGTAAGTCAAAGAAAGCCAGGAGTAAGCAGGGTCAGATTGTTGTGCCAAAAAAAGAAGGCAAGGATTTTAAAATATTTTCCAAACATTTCCAACATTCCAAATACCAAAATAGATGACATCGAAGATAACATCAAGATAGCGAATAGAACAAAATTTTGAATTTTACGGCATTTGCGGATGAATTTTATGTTTTTAATGAAAACCGGACGAAGATTCCCAGAAATACATTAATTTTAATCTACAGTCAGTTTCCGACATACGCGGTACTCGACATACGCGGATTCGGAGATACGCGGATTTTCAAATGTGACAGAATGCTGTGTTTATAACAACGATTTAGATTCTTCACATGTCAACTGCCAAATCTCA